>QMIH01000595.1:19809-86142 GCA_003987875.1 Clarias batrachus | reverse complement strand
TAATAATAATAATAATAATAATAATAATAATAATAGCAGAATGTATTATTATTGGTAGTATTATAAAAGTCATTTTATGACATGCTCACCAGGCGCGCCGTGTACGAGTCGCGCGCTCACAGTAAGTCATTGGCACGCGCTGGAAGGTGCGCCTGCGCGTTCACGCGTGTGCGTGTGCAATCATCCTTTTTTCTTTTCTCTTTTTTTACTCTCCGAGTCCATCTGTGTGTCGCGGGGAAGATGGAGGGCACGGCGTACGGAGCGGGCAGGGCCGGAGGAGCCTTCGACCCCCTCACGTTCCTCCAGCAGCCTCACACCGTCCTCCGCATGGTGTCCTGGGTGAGTGCGCGGGCTTTGTTTATTAAATAAAGCAAATCCCCCATGTTTTTTTTTCCTCTTTTTTTCAAGATAAATAAATGCTGATGGGCAGCGCGTGAAGGAAGTCGCGCGCTCGGCATCGCGTGCCTCAGTGCTCTGGCGCTCGCGTGCGTTCAGGAAGCCTGTGAAGGTGACTTCTTTTATATATACATACAGGCTGCATGGGATTATTATTATTATTATTATTATCTGAGCTGCATTTGTCTGAGCATAAGGAATTTTTAATGAAAAAGACATCCACTGCTGGTCAAGGTGTACGTCTTGGCCATGATAAGAGGATAACACACTTCATACACCATACTTCACCATGGTACTCTACAGCATCCTAATTGTGTCCAAAGGGAGGAAAATCAACAGCTGAGGCAAAGGAGGATGCTCCTGCCTTTATGTTTTTCTTTAGAGACTACTGAAGTTTATAAATTAATACGATCTTTTCTTTCTTCGGAGAACAGATCCTTATGTACAATTTTTATTCAGAACTAACTAACCGCGACTGGCGGAGCTGCCAACTAACTGTGTCATTTATTTATTTATTTGTTTATCCTACCGGTATGTAGCCAAAAGGTGAGGAGAATAAACCATGGATGTGGTAGCTGAGAAACCTATGAGATTTGCTTTATATTCCAAGTACAGCATGTGGCACTATGTCATGATACATCCGAGCAGTTGAGGGTTGAACAAAGTAACATTTACAACTTGGTGGTGGTGGTGGGGTTTGAACCTGGGACTTTCTACTTGTTCCACACACCAAGGATTGCCCTTAATTGGGGGTTACAGAGAGATTTGGGATTTAGACTTGTGTTAGAAGCTAGGTACCATTGTAGCTCAGCGTAAAAATCAAACGGTTCAGACGCAATTCAGAATGACGTAGAGGCAAGTGTTGTTTTAGATGACATTATGTTATCAGATGTGTTTTCTTGCTGAAAGTGCGTCCGTGACTGGTTTTGACCCATGCTATGGCCAACAGTTTGTGTAGTCACAACACCTGTGACATGGAGTGATAATTAGAGTTTAACGTCCCAGTGCTGTTGCGGTCCATTATCACCACTTGTGGAAAGCCTCTTGTCCAACCAGAATACTCGATCAGATTTCCCTGTTGTAGAAAACGTATTATCTAGCAAAAATAAAAGCACCAGTACAAGGCACAATGAGAATGACGTGGGATAAACTATTACATACTCTTACAGGATGAATCAGTGGTACCAGATAAAGATTATTTGTCAAGATTGTCAACTTCTAAACAAATACATCGCTCTCTTTAGTGCTTCTTCAGATTCCAAATTCCATGAGCGTGCATTGCCAAGACAGTAATACTAACAAAAAGACTAGATGACCAATATTAATATACTGTAATCACGAACACTGATTGGCTGGTATAGTGTTGTGTGGTGTATAATTTGTCTGTGCCAAATTATTTGTTTCTCATTTACGGAGCAAGGGGCTGTCTACGAACGCCAGGTGTTTTTTTTGTTGCTGTTGTTTTTTTTGCCAACACACAAAATGTAAACCTATTGTACTGGACTTGCTGACTCCCCCCTTAAAAAACATCTGTGTCGCACAATGGAAAAGCACTCGCCTTCTTGTCTGGAGATTGCAAGATCGAAGCCATGCATTTGGCCAAATCCCCAGACATGATGAACAAGATTTGTAACCACTGTGAAAAGGAAAGCAAGTAATAACAACAAGGTACATGGTACACTAGGAAAAATATTTAGTAGTCGATCTATTCAAATCGTAGATGAAGATATCAATTTTAACCTACATACCTATTTTTAATGCATCTGTACATACAGCACTGAACATTTTGTGCAAACTGTGCTTTGATTGGACAACATGCACTTAGTCTAAGTTTCAACTCATTATCGCAATTACAAATCTAGGGGGCGATTCATACTGTGTAATCACCTGACCTGACTAAAACATAATCAGCCTCTCATCTTCACACTATTCTCTGTTTTTTTTGTATTGAGTTTCACAAAATCCTAAATATACAGCTGTAAAAAGGAACTAATCTGATATAGTCACAAAGATGCCCATAGCGTCATTATAACTACTGTACACCTACAAGGTGATCTACTGTATATGATACTGTATGTGTACCTTATAACACGGCCAATGAGTGACATAAGTGCCCAGAACTGCTATAATATTGTTTTATACTGTGATATATTCTATGGATATATTATATCCATTTACAACTCGCGTTAAAATAACCACCTCATGTTGTTATTATATTGTAGATTAACACGTTCTGTGTCTGTGCCATAAACCCCTAAAAGTTAAAAGAAGCAGTGCTGTCTGAGTAAGGGGGATGTTTACAAAATGAAATGAAAACAACATACTCTGCATATATTTCTTGCATAATAAGTAGTACGTAATGATGAACATCTAAATTAAGATGAACCAATCAATGTTCTGCTCAACTGTCTGGTAGAGTACATATCTTTTTTAGTTCCCTTGATTTTTCAATGATGGCTACCAACCAGGAAGGGCACAAACTAACATGTGATTCCTCCAAGGCACAAGAATCCACCAACCATATCTTTTTTTCATTTTGCTGCTGCTCGCTCAACGTTAGAAACAGTCATAACACGCTCGGCAGAAAGCGCTATTCACCCATTCCGCTTGTGTGAGCTCACAGATGTCCACAAGTCACTCGAGAATCGAGCTCGTGATCTCCGCATGATATGGCGAGTGCGTTTCCGTTGCATCACTTGCGGGCTTGAGTCACTATAGCTTATTGAAAAATGTGAACTTAACCTGATTAAGCCATCTCTACCGCTTAGTAGAGGTATGCGTTGCTTAAAAAAATCCACTAGATTTTTTTGAAATTTTTTACATTTTTGTTTATTTATAAATATATTGATACTTTTAGCATGAAGCAACATCTTAATCAATATTGGAAGTGACCTATATTTATGAGTGGTGCATTGGAAAATGGGAAAAAAATGTTATTACTGCCCCAGGGAAATAAAAAATGCATAGAATTTTTTTTCCATTGCTTTTTTCTTAGTCAAGATGTTAAAGGGCTAACGTCCCACAAGTAACCCATGAAGGTTTCTATTTGTAGATCTTGTTGCAGTATTTTTTGTTCCTGCTCGGATAGGACGACTACAAGACGCAACAAAACAAATGATTGATTTGTCAGAGGGCGAATTTGCAATTGATCGTCAGACCTGGACGACAGAATTGAAAAGAATAAGGTTGTGAATACGAGTTCTAACAAGGCCTTCAGAAGCAACAACAGCAAACCAAGAACGACTAAACATTTGCTTTATTGTTTAGTCGTCCTTGGGTTTAATTAGTAAAATTAAGATTCTGCTCAAATTATTTTCTGTCTTACATAATAGGTGTCTTACTGTTGCGAAGGAAAGTTTATTTAATTTTATTTTCTGAATTGCTTTTGGTTGAGAACTACGTGTCAGCCTTCGTTTGGTACGACTGGCATCAAGTCTGCCGAAATATGATTTAAAAAAGATTATCCATATCCTTATTTATTGCTGGTGCTGATGATAATTAATGCTTCATTGTTGTTCCAAACTCTTCTGGACAGCTCTAACATCTCACCATATTTCAGTGCACGCAACCTTGGGGGTAGCCATGGACAAGCAACTGTGCATATTGCTTTCTGAACTAAGTTCCCCTTGCACTGCTCAGTTGGACCTGACATTTCTCAGGGTACCAAGAAGACCGGCATCAGTGTTCATCTCTGTCCTGATGCTAGAACAAACTTCAATCAAAGACAGAAAAACTTTAGTTCTTTTTCCTAAACCAGACACACACTTCTTCTGCACATTATAATACCTGTGTTAATGACTGTAGCTTTTTATATCTAACAATGGACAGATGTAGCAGTCAGTAATTCAACACAAACCTCATACTATGTTTATTCTTTTTGTAATTACTTACTTAAAAAAAAGACAAATTAGCACCACAAAGCTAAGTGTTCCCAGTGGGGTTTAAGATGCCATTCTAATTCAGATCAGTGTCTGCTGTTTGACAGAGTCGGCTTGCATCTCTTGTAGCAAAATCCAGGACACAAATCAGTCGGACTCCAATAGGCACGCGCGTACACGCGAACACGCAACCAGACAGCCTCTCGGTCCCATCGTTTCAAGGCCTGTGTGTTGCCACGGCAACCTGGAGACACAGCCACCGGCGCATTGCTGCTGACGCACACGCTATCCCATAATTCTCCTGTGCCGCAATGGGATCGTCACCCGGAGACATACAGGGATGGTATGGACCGGAAAATCAAAAATGGTTGACAGGGGAAATGACAGAGAGAGAGAGAGAGAGAGAGAGAGAGAGAGAGACGGGGATACATGGAGTGAGAGTGACTGCAAAGAAATAGGAAAGACTCAAGACTCAAGGAAGTATTATGCGTTTTTAAAGAAGTCTGGACTGGGAAATCGGCTTTAAGAGTGCCATTAAAGTCAATCTGTCCGATTTTAGCTAGTTTCAGTTTAGCTAGCTGGCTATCTATGAACGTAGGTAGAAGAGGTAACATAAAAGGGTCTGGTTCACCTTCAGGGTTCAGATGTTGTGCTCTGTTTATTCTCGAATTCAACCCACAGCATGGGGCAGACTGCCACAACGACTGAATGAAGCAGACTGTTTAAACGGTTCACATTGACTTTGCTCATCTTCAAGGGCTAGTAATGTTATACAGCGTTCGTCCATACAGCGTTGAAACATTTGATCTCAGCGATGCACACTCAGACACATGAGTGTGTGTGTGTGTGTGTGCGCACCGAGGACGGAGTGTACTAATACTGTATGATGTAGAATAGTGGGAAATGGACAGAGAGATGAGATGTTAAAGGCAAAGAGAAAGTGACATCTCTAACAATAGCCGTGTTTTCACAGACCCTGATAATCAAAATAATAGCCCAATCGGAATAAAATGGAATCAAAAAAACACCTCAGTCATAACAGTCTGACACGATAATCCGGTAAATATGAGCCATGTAAACACTAGAGCTGATCATTTCTCTTTTGTTGGAACAAATATATTCTTTCTGCGCATGTTTGCCCCACGTAGAGGTAATATTAGGAGAAGCGACAAGTTTCCATGAGGAAAAACAACTGTCTGTCTCACGTTTTTACTCTCATCCACGGGGTATCCAGCTGAGGAAGGAGCTCTGATTCTGTATGTTCTCATTTCACCCATAATAAAGCATCTAACAAATCATAGATTAGGCTCAATTCTTGTAGCCAGTCATAACAAAGAAAAAGACTGAAAGCTTGACGTAATCCCGAAGTTGGCGAAAAATACTTCTTCTCCTTCGCCTGTTATATTTCGGATAGATTAAACCCTTTACAGCTTTGCGCATATCTAAGCAGATTTACTCTGATAAAATTCTTTGAGCATGTAAACACATATCTTATTCAAACAACGTCCATGTGAACTGTTATGCTGGAATCTGTAATCAGAATTATTTTCCTTAGATAAAGGAAATTTTGTCCATTGAAATTATAGCTACTCTTATCGAATATATACAGTACGAGGGTTAATTTGATTAACTTTAAGACAAATACATATTTTTTTCAACATAATCTACTTGCTCTTCAATACATTTTGTCTATCTCTTTTCATATTCCCTCATTAAAAATGTTTTAGGCTTGAGCTGCGAGCCATGAATGCACCACTGTATTCGCTTCTTCCTCAAAAGTGAACCTTCGTCCTCGTAGGGCTGCTCTTAGGGGACCAAACTGGGGAAAGTCTGATGAAGCGAGATTAGGACTATAGGAGGTTTTTGCAGCGTGTCGACAGTGTGGGCAGAAGTGTGTGACGTATTATCGTGTGTTTAATCCGAAGTTTAGGCTTCAGCTCTTCAATAAGCGTCTCGCTGTAACGATATCTGTTGATTGTTGAACCCTGTCCTTTGAAAAACTGTAAGCATTGATGAATTTTCCTGCTGATGGTTGACCTTTGAACTTTTTCTTGGTTTAAACGATGGAGGATGTTTTTGTTCCACAGTCTGCTGTTTATTCTCAGGCTTGTTGTGATGAATCTCGTCTCGTCACCAGGAATGATTCTTTTTAAGAAACTTAGAGTATCAGTCTCGATTTTTCTTGCAGATATCCAAACACTTCTGTTTATGTTCTTCCGCAAGTTGTTTTGACACCAAGGTACATCCTCAGACCACAAAACAATGAATCACCGGACACCGTTCTTCTTTCGTGCAAATCACAAGTGTGGCCTCCATTTTTGCTCACGCCGCAGTTACAAATGAATGATGTAACACATTCACACCTGCACAGCAGTGACTGGGGAGACAGAGGCCCTGAATGGAAAGCGCCAATAAGACACTGCAGCCAACAGAAGTTTTAATATATCTGTGTATATATATTGTACAGTTATACTTGCAAGCTAATTTATAAATACACTGTGCCAGCAGTTATGGGATTGTTATCACTGATGCTATCTTGTTAAGCAAGCAGAAACTGCTGTCATGGTGTTATTTATCTTTTGGGTTGTGAGATGGTGTTTTTGCAGACGCAGTTGGATCATTATAAGTAACTGATTTTACTTTTGTATGAATTTTTCTTTCTTCAAGACGGATAGCCCTGTTGTCCTTAGAGTCTCACATATTATATGATGTAAGAGGTCAGAACTGTAGTTACATAACGCAGCACCTTACTGGACATACTGAGCATGGAACAGAAGGTTAAGCCTTAAGAAACTGCCAAAGATTTTCTGATGAGTGTTCTCACACACACACACACACACACACACACACACCACATGAATGTGAGCACTGACTTATGCAGCCAAATTGCCGTTTTGCACTTTGAAATCGTAAAATTCTCATGTCTTTAAATCATTATGAAACCTTTTATGCTCACAAAGTATTAAAAAAAGAAAAATTGTGTGCCTGTAGATGAGACGAAGAAAAAAAATGGACAGAGAAGGAACGTAGGATGAAAGGAAGGATGATGTACAGTCCACAAAAGACTACAAAATTAGAAAAGTTTTAATAAAGTAAAAAAAAAAACATTATTTAATTACTGCAAATACAGTACTTCTGCCTAAGAGTGGTCTTAACCCTAACCCTAGCACGTTCCTTAATAACGTAATTGCATACAAACACTGCAGTGGCGTGCGGCTATTAATAAAAATCAGTATCTGCATCTGTAAGCCAATATTGTGATAAATCACAATGCAGGAGGATATTTATTATCCCATGGACTTTTAGTACAGCATCAGCCCTGGTTTAGTCTTGGAGTTTTCATTTCTTTAATACAGAGGGCAAAATGAAAGCGTATTAGCGTCGTAGCAGCACAAGATGAGATAATTATGTCTAAATTGCTGTTTATTTCTCCAGTTTTTTACATTCATCCATATTTCATTTATTAACCCCTGGCTTAAACGCTGCGCCCAACGAAACTCAGACACAATCTTGTCAGGTACAAAACGTCTCCATGTTTTGTTAGGAACACGGTAAAACATTTGAATCATGCAAATGTTTTAAATATACGAGCCCAGTCCCATTTCTCTTTTAATGGATATAAAAGGGAACATACAGTAACACAGACCAACTATAGAGCATGGAAGACATTGATTTGTTTGAGAAATGCAATCAGAACAAGTTAAATATTATAGTTGATATGTTATTAAATCATTAGAATCGGTAAATATGATTAAACTTACTTTTGAGTCACAAAAGACTAATCTTTAAAATGAGCTAGTTCTGTCACATGTGCTACACCAACATTTTGGAAATGATGTCATGGGTGCACGAGTGCACAGATTGTCACATGATTACACCAGGATCATCATTAGATGTCACTTGTGGATTTCATGAGGTAAAGTCAAGGATAAAACTGAGGAAAGAACCTTCCAGAACATTTAAAGGGTATGTGACACCTGTGTGATCATGGGTTCTTACTATAGAACGGCGTATGACTGTGAATAACGAATCCAGTCGTTATTCCACTGCAGTCGTTCCCGTGAACATTCAGCGAAGGAAATTGAAAATCGACGAGAACTCGCGCCGCCAACTTACGGAAGTCTGTGGGAACTGTACACACAATCATTCACCAACACCACTTGCACATTACAGGAACTCGACTGGAAGTTATTGCCACATCCTGCTGACGTCGGTCTAATTTATTTACACATGTTTGGGCCATTAAAGGAGTTCCTGGGAGGCCAGGGTTTAAAACTTGAAGCAGACAGTCATGAGAAAACTTGATGGTATCCAAGCACTAGTGAAATGCTGGCATAAGTGCATTAGTGTAGCAGGGGATTATATAGAGAAACAAAGGGAGTTTTTCTTGTCATAACTGTATTCTATTACACTGTACAAAAATCCCAGTTTCACTTGAATGTCCATTGTGCTGATTGTGCTGACAGCATCATTTTACGAACTCCTGACATCCTTGAGTATGAATTCCATTTTTTTTTTTTGGCTTAAATTCCTAAATATGAGCTTGGATGGATCATCAAAGAAAGAAAGACAAAGAGGAAGCGTAAAGAGCGAGAAAGAGAAGACCAAGAGACGAATACTGAGATCGACAGCAAGAGATAAAGTAGATACTTTCCGTCAATCCACAGCGAGGTGTCCTTTAATGTCAGAGTTGTAGTCAACAGCTGTGCAAACCACGGCACCCACCAGAGGCACCCCCCCACTCTGTCTCTGATCACCACACACACATACGCATCCATGACACCGTTGGCAAACAAATGCCTAGAGCGCAATACACACACCCACACACACGCACACTAAAGCAGTAATCTTTCCCTCAGGCAAAACAAAATGTTTCCCTGTAGGCACCCGGTCCATTGATTAACTTTTGAAAGTTGTACAGCATCTGCACTGTTGGGGAAACAAAAAAAAAACCCACGAAGCAAAAATTCTCAAAGTTTTTTTTTTTCTACCTTTGGTAAAGAAAAGTGTATGAGATAACTCCTTTTCTGGAACAGTCTCCACAGTAAAACAGAAGGATTCATCGCAGTCCAGGTCAAATAACTCTAACCAGGGCCCTTAGGTTCTGTAGTCTTGATGACCTCACTTAAGCGAAAAAGAGGAAGTGATGTGTTGTGGTCACGCTTTCTGCACCGTCAGTGACTCTTGTCAGTATCCGTTTATCACCCCGAACACATCTGTTCTGTTCTTCTAAATTAAGCACCACCTGCCTTAAAAACACTAAGGAATTCCCCCTGAAACTCTTTCAGATTTGATATAAACACCGTAAACTAACATTGCTGAAGACTCAGTCTTGTGTCAAGTGCATTTGCAAAACCCATCAAGCACCATGATGAAACTGTCTCTCATTAAGGCCAACCCAGGAAGCCAAGACCAAAACTAAAGGAGATATTTATTTAGAGTCACCAGCCTCAGAAATCACCAATTAACAACCAGCATCTCAGATTAGAGCCGTTATGAAGAATTTACAGAGCACATGTAGCAGATACATCTCAATATCAACTGTTCAAAGGAGATTATTGCAGATTTTGGACGCCTTCATCATGTATTGTTTTACAGTGATGTCCAAACTTTTGATTGGGAGTGTATATATGCTGTACAAATTGGACATTGTATACATATCTATATAATTATGTATGATTTAAGATTAAATGTTTCATTATAACATGCATAAGTTTTTAGACTTAAGTTTTTACTTCCTTAGCTAGTTTGTCCCCTCGATATTACCCTGACATGATCTGTACATGGTAATAATGAATGATGCATGTTGTAGCTAAGTATTGAATTAATAAGTATTTGATTGTTATTATTGTGATTTAATATCAGTACAAAGCCTTAATGGATTTGATATCAATTACTTACTCATGCTCTCTCTCTCTCTCTCTCTCTCTCTCTCTCAGCTTTTCTCATTGGTAATATTTGGCTGCATTGCTAACGAGGGCTATGTGAACCGGCCAGACGAGGTGGTGGAGTACTGCGTCTTTAACCGCAACCAGAACGCCTGTAACTATGCCGTAGGAATGGGCACTCTGGCCTTCATTTGCTGCATGGCCTTCCTGGCACTGGATGTGTACTTCCCCCAAATCAGCAGCGTAAAAGACCGCAAGAAAGCTGTGCTCGCTGACGTCGGTGTGTCAGGTGGGTGTACGTCCTGATCTGGTTTAAGTTCATCTCCATGTGAAGTTGTACTGTATGCTAGTGTAATAGATGGTGCTGAGGGTGTAGCGTTATGTAGGAAGGATGGGGTCTTCAGCAATATTCACAGGAAAGACCAGTAGCATGAAATAATATGATATAATACTAATACAACTAACCACATTTTTCACGATGACGGCTTGGACGGATAGATTGCATTATGTCATGATCTGAAAGGAAAGGACAGTTAACTTATGAGAGTTATATTGCTAAGATAATACAACACTCTCTCTAATTAAAGTGAAAGGTCTAGTTTGGTGACTGTTTCACTCCTGACCCTGATCTATAGCGTTCATTACTACCCATATTTGTTGGATTTGTCCTGAATGTGTGCCCCTGTTAGTGGAGGATAAAGCTTGACTGAAAACAGAGGAGTGAAATATTGGGGCATTGTGCAGTAAACACTCAAGGACAATGGTCCTTTATGAGCCTTTTGTGAGCCATTGAAACGGCGCGCACACACACACACAGTTTGGCAGTTTGAGCTTTATTGGTATCTATAAAACAATCACAGACACACAAATTTTAGCACAGTAAAGGGTCGGTAACAAATTGACAAAATAATCAGAATAGATATGAAGGCAAAAGTGAAATGATTAAAAATGTGTGTCAGGTGAGTCAAGTTATTTTTGTCTTATTTTATTTATGTCTAATGTATATAGGCCAAGACGGCACAGTGGTGTAGTGGTTAGCACTGTCGCCTTGCACCTCGAGGGTCCGGGTTCAATTCCTGGCCAGGCTCGATTCCCATCTCTATGTGCATGGAGTTTGCATGTTCTTCCCGTGCTTGGTGGGTTCCTTTGGGTACTCCAGTTTCATCCAACAGTCCAAAGACATGCAGATTAGGCTGATTGGCATTCCACAAATCACACAAAACTGTGAGTGTATATGTGTGTGCCCTGCGATGGATTGGCACCCTCTCCATGGTGTACCCTGCCTCGTGCCCTAAGGCAAGGCTTTCCTGGAACGGCCTTTATTAAGTGAGTTTCATCATGGTGCTTGATGGGTTTTGCAAATGCACTTGACAATATTGTTCTTGCAAGAAATGTTCCAAAACAGCTGACTTTCCTGTCTTAGAATCACAAGTTGTTGTTGTTGTTGTTGTTGTTAAACTGAAGCCTTCTTAACAAGAATTGAACCTCTTTCCTTGAAGTTCTTGATGATCCTATAAATTGTTGATTTAGGTGCAATCTTAGTAGTCACAATATTCTTGCCTGTGAAGCCCTTTTTATGCAACGCAATGATGGCTGCACGCGTTTCTTTGCAGGTCACCATGGTTAACAATGAAAGAACAATGATTTCAAGCATCACCCTCCTTTTAACTTGTCATGTCTGCCATTCTAACCCAATCAGCCTGACATAATGATCTCCAGCCTTGTGCTCGTCAACATTCTCACCTGAGTTAACAACTCTGAAATGATCTCAGCAGGTCCTTTAATGACAGCAATGAAATGCAGTGGAAAGCTTTTTTCGGGATTAAGTTAATTTTCATGGCAAAGAAGGACTATGCAATTCATCTGATCACTCTTCATAACATTCTGGAGTATATGCAAATTGCTATTATAAAAACTTAAGCAGCAACTTTTCCAATTTCCAATATTTATGTCATTCTCAAAACTTTTGTCCACGACTGTACATCTACACGATGTGCACTCTATAGACATATATAAATCTTTGCATTGTCCACTATAGACCTACAATATATACAGTACCTGTTCACAATGCTCACTATACAGACATATATATGCGTTCACACTGTCCATTTTATAGGCTCATATACATTTTCACAATGTTCACTCTATAGACGTATAAATCAACACCTTGCCCACTGAATAGAGCCATATATATCTTCAAAATATCTACCAACATATACATCTTCACACTGTCTACTCTATAAACCCATATACATTTACACAGTGTCTACTTTATATACTCATGTGCATCTACAAACTGTCTACTCTATATAGCAATATAAAGCTGTACAATATCCACATTATAGTCCAATATACACATATACAATGTATACTCCATAGACTAGCATACAGATATACAATGTCCCTTTGCGCATACCCATATATACACAATGTAAACTCTAGGCTCATATACATCTACACAATGTTCGATTTTTACATCTCTATATAGCCCATACAGTGGTCATTCTGTATGTTAATTTACACCTGCACACTTTCCCACTACTACAAAATCTACAAAATGCCATATGTATATACCTGTATACATCTACTGTACATAAAGTCTAATTAGTACACACATTTACATCTACACAATGTCCCATGTCTACATGCATACAGTATACTGTACAGCTGCACAATTTCCAGTCTGAACATTCATATACAGCTGCAAAATGATAGGAAAGTTAGAATTTAAGGAGCAGGGTCTGAAGAAATTTGAATATTTTGTTCTAGAGTGTTAATTCTGCCTCTCTCTCTCTCACTTAGCATTTTGGTCCTTTGTCTGGTTTGTGGGCTTCTGCTTTATGGCCAACCAATGGCAGGTGGCAAAACCTGAGGACAATCCTCTAAAGGAGGGTGCAGACGCCGCTCGCGCCGCCATCACCTTCTCCTTCTTCTCCATCTTCACCTGGGTCTGTACAATTATGTGCTTTTAAAAATTCAGAGAAAAAAGAAACACTACATACAGTACATCCTCCCGCTTCCTGTAGTCAATAAGCTGCAGGTTTCCTGGAACTATTATGGAGATTTGGTCACCATATTTAGCGCTTGCATGTTTGCTCATTTGTGTTTTCTCCATCACTGTGCGTGTGTGTATGTTTTAGGCAGCGCTCACATGGTTATCTTTGGAAAGGCTACAATCTGTGAAGTTTGAAGAGGAATACCTCAAATTGTTCCCCACTCAGCCCCAGCAGTCTTATCTCTTATAACACACGCATACACCACACACACACACACACACACACACACACACACACACACACACACACAAACACACACATACTCCTTCTATGCTTTTTGTCCTGTGCCAAGTGCCATGCTTTTAAGAAGGATGAAAAAGAATATGATTATTGAAGAATTAAGTAAAAAAAAAAAAGAAGTGAATTAATTGACTGAGATTTTTTTTTTCCACAGACTTGTGCATGCGACACATGTATTTACTATTGTTTGTGAATTTATTGGCTCAACTGGTGATAGATACTAAGCAAGTTAGTTGTTAATTTTTGCCAAACTATAAACATATTCTAATTAGCTTAAAGACAGGCCATTGTTCATGAGGACGGCGAAGCGTGTTTGTTCAGGCCCCCTAGTGGCATCGATGCCGGTGTGCACAGTGTGTGCAAATACAGCTTTCATACAAATGGGGTCGAAGCAACACTTTCAGTATATCACAGATCATTTAGTGAAATGAAACATTTAATCTATAGTCGTCTCCAAGCGTATACGTGATCTCCATTCATGTGTTGTTGTCGTTGTTTTTTTACCATATTTCTTTTTCCAAAGGTGATGCTTCAGCACTGTCCTTCCTGTTTAATAATGCATTGGACAGTTCTTTGCGCAGCTATTTCAGCAGTCTCAAAAATGAGTTATTTAGCTTTAGTCATTTCCTTTGCTTGATACAGACCAAGAATTTTAACCGGCGACCTTTTTTTTTGTTAAGGCAGTTAATGCCATATGATTTGAAGTTAATACCGTATGATTTTAATTCAATTTGATTTTAATTTATTCAACACATTAAACACAGATGTAAACATACTTGAAAGATCTCGATTGTTTTTCATGAATACCAAGTTTATTCTTTAAATTCCCTTACAAATAATTTATGCATAAATGTATTTGTGATGAGATTTAGCCAGGTGTACTTTTTTTACAAATAATTTAAAAGTAAGACACGAATTAACAACATAAACAAGGTCTTATATTTTGTGTAACTACTAAATTCTACTTACACATAGCTCTTGCTTAACAACCTCTTCATGTTGTACTGCACTAATTGCTGCACTGTACTAATCACTGTATGCTCTCACTTTTTTCTCTCCCTCTCCCCTTTGATTTGCTTTTAATTACACCACTTTTGCTTCAATTTATTTCATGGCTTGTGGGTTGAAATCCATTATCCTTGGTGTTTACACACTTCATTTCATCCTTTTTCKTTCCCTTATCAAAAAACTCTCCCCCAACACACATGCTTTCTCTGGCTTTACCATTCAACACTACCCTTTCCAAATCAAATCCCCCTCCCCCGACCAGGCGGGACAGTCTTTCCTGGCATTCCAGCGATTCAACATAGGCGCGGATTCGGCGCTTTTCTCGCAGGACTACACCGATCCGAGCCAGGACGCGGCCGCCGCGCCGTACAGCGCCTTCACCAGCGGCGAGGAGCCCGAGAGCCCAGTGGGAACAGGCTCGTACCAGCAGCCGAACGGAGAAGGGATGTTTGACGGGTCCGCAGGGTACCAGCGTCAGGATTACTAAGTAAAGGCAGGAAGTGGAGCTGTGTTAGTTCTGGAGTTCTGTAAAATATGTTTCAAGTCACCACCATGCATTTGATGAGTTCGGAATGTTTTCCGCCATCTAGGCAGTTCAAATCGACTCAGTGGTCATTATTTTGATTTTAGGGCATTTGGATTTTAAAGGAAGCATGAGAACAGAAGCAGGCAGCAAGGTTAGCATATGTGTGTATGTGATTATACCAGTTTGCCTTGAACCTTTTTGTCTGGTGTCTTGCCTGAGCAATTAAAAACAAAAAAACACTTCTTTTTTGGGTTCGGACAAAATGTGACCAACGGCAGCCATGCTGAACAAACGCTTACGAATAATCCCTATTAATTAGGATCTTACATTTGTTAAAGAAATACATGACTACATGTCTATGAATATTTTAACCCATACCTCATAGATTTTAAGACTAACCAGTGGAGTTGCATTGGATTTGCCACTTGTCAGCCTGTGTGAGGAATAAACCCTAAACTCCCGTAGCACCACAAATATTGACTAAATAATTAGCAAGACAACACTGGTAAAGAAACCCAGCTAAATGTTATCCAGAAGTTTTTTTTTTTTCTTCTGCCATTTTAAATGATACAAACACAGAGCACAAGAAAAGTAGCAATTTGGAAGATTCAGCAATTAAACTCGAAATAAATAGAAGTTTTAATGCGGTTAGGTGATTGTGAGAAATGTTTTATCCACAATACACAAACAACGTTTTGATTAGCGACACGCGGAAAACATGCTACAGTGCACTCAACAGCATATTGTTCCTGGTGCATCATTCTCTTAGACTGTTTGGTTTCAATAATAAAACATAAATCAGCAGATCTGTTTATATTAAAATACAAAAGAATTATGTGTTCAAAAAAATCATCATTTCCCTTTAATAGAAAAATAATAATAAGTGAATAAAAAAATGCAGTACATAATCTGTATTGCTTTTCATTAGCTACATAGAGAAAACATGCCACACTGAAAAGCAAAGCATTCACTTTTTATTCATTTTAATAATAATTTTAAAAAACAATCAGACGTGTATTGGATTTCTGTTTCTTTATTTCATTTCTTTCTATTTCATTTTCCTTCATTAGTGTTTATGTTGGCCACTCTGATACTCTGACTCTTATGTGTATCTGGACAATATTCTATAACTATAATAATAAACATTAGTACCCTCTCCCCTCCACTTATTATTTCATACAATATTTTGAGTTTATTCTCCTCAAAACCATTTTCATATTGCTAACTTGTTGTGGAACAAACAAATTATATCTGAAACCCTATAAACCAAACACTGCCACTAATACACGTCTGATCTCAGTGCCTCCACTTAACCTTAGAAATGAGCTGGCGTCAGAGCAGCCCCATGTCACTTTGTCTTTATTTGCAGTACGAGGGACGTTCAGAACAGAACACAGTTATGAGAGTAAAAACGTCCTTTATTTCTCTACAGTATATAATTCCCTGCTACACTAATGCACTTATTGTTTTCACAGTACATCGGAGCCATGATCGGACTGCCTACAGTACTTCACATCTGACACCCTGGCCTCCCAGGAACGCCTCTAATGACCCAAACATGTGGAAATGCCTTAGGGAGAGAGATCAGGACTGCACAGGTTCCTGTAATGTGCAAATGTTCAAGCAGAATGCCTATCATGATCAAGCCAGGCATTTATTTTTTGCCATTAAAGGAGGCCAGCGTTTCTGACGTGAAGCAGAGAAATGAGAAATGGCGTACTGAGAAAACGTTCTACCTTCATGGTATCCAAGCGATGAGATAAGTGCATTAGTGTAGCAGGGGGTTATATAGAAATATAAAGGCTGTTTCTTCTCTTGTAACTGTGTTCTTTGTTCTGCGTGTGGTGGTACAATGAGGATAGCTGTAGTAAGGAGCTCACAGCTCCGTGTCCCATTTTTTATGTCTTATATAACATGCCCTTGTTGACTTCACATCATGACTTCTAGAGGGTGTATCAGCTACATCATTTTGTTTCTTTTTTTTTTTTCTTCTTTTTTTTTTGGTCACATTGTGTTGCTAATTAATTGTTTTCCTAGATAGAATAAAAGAATGTTTAATACGTAGCTAGTTTGCACATGAACCAGTTTGCAGAATTCTACAAAGCACTGACACTTGAGACAGCTTCAAAAATAAGTCCATAGTTACACATACATTTATGTCATTTTTTAACGTGAAAAGTAGAGTACCTCTTCCTCTATACAAACGTATACACATTGTATTTGCGCCATCGTTGAACCTGGCTCTCGAATCTTCTTTGAAAATCCGCTTTGTCGCAGTTAATGGGCTTCCACTGCGCTGTAGAACGTTTATAGAGATGATAAACGAGGGATAAAAGAGCCACATGCGGCTCTGGAGCCATGCATTGCCGACCCCTGGTATAGAGTTAATCTACCAACATGTGTACTGTACTTGAACCAGTGTGCCAGTTATTTAAAAAAATGTTACATACACTTTTGCATATATATGACCTTCATATAGAACCTGATTCGCCTTGCAAATGTAAAACTGCGGTCCGAGCGCCTGTTTTATAAAATGAATCGACAGCTTCTGACCAATCAGAATTGAGAATTGAACAGTGCTGTGGTATGGATTGGTCAGATGTGGTGTGTTACTTTGTTTCACTCTTCTTTGCATGCATTCTTTTCAGTCTCGAGAGAGATTCAGCTCGGGCTTTTATCTTTCGTACAAGGAAAAGGTGCACGGTTTAAATGTTGGAACGGGAGGGTTGGATCCATGTAAGACAGCAAGGCAAGGTTTTATTGCCAAGCCAGTTTGACTTGCAGGCAGTAGCAGGTGCCAAAAAGAGTTTTTATTCATTCCTGAAGCAGAGGAAGAAGTCAACAAGGGCATGTTGAAACAGTCCTGGAACGCCTTGTAAGGACGTTGTCATATTAAAACCACTCAACTCAGCAGTTCACTAGGTTTAACATGTAGCCAGATCAAACTCTACACCTCGTTATTTCTGTTTCACACTGGAAGCATCAGCATCTACAGGACAGCATCTCAATGCCAACTCCCCATTTGTGCTCAGATTTATCACTCATTCGCTCCGCATTATTCTATAAAGGCTCGCGAGGAGCCTGGAGCCTATCCCAGGAGACTTAGGGCACGAGGTGGGATACACCCTGGACGCGGTGCCAATCCATCACAAGGCATACAAACTGCTTTGTTCATCTTTAATAGGGTGAAAATAGAATATATAATAATAAATGAAAATAAAACGGGCATATGTGAATAATCATGGCTGTAAAAATGACGTTATTTATTGAATATTATCATGCAAATTTTCTGTGCTAGTGGAAATCACTTTCAAGATAAAGCTTCAAACATTGGTTTGTTTGTGTTTTTCAGACAGACGATATTTTTATGCTTAATGTGTATGACAGATCTGATATTTTGCTCCAAAGTCATGTCATATAACAGTATATATGTAAATCTGTAATTGAATATACAGTAAAACTTTATTTTAAAATGTTAAAGATGTGAAACGTATACACTTTGGTGTCCTTCTCTGTCCCTCCTGTATTTACATGAACATCTCTCTTTCTCTCTCTCTCTCTTTCTCTCAAATGTGTTTTTGAATTCACATCCTAAAATTATTTTATTTTGGAATATTGCCTATTATATGAATCTATATAAAACAGTTGGCAAATGAAACTATATAGCTATGTAGGATTGTGTGATCTTCTCTGTATTATTCTAGATAGCCACAGAAAAAAAGTCTGTTGAGTGCTACTGTTTTTGATGTAATGGATTTTATGTATATATCATATATAAAGATAATAAAGAAATATCTAACCAAAATGACTATTTTTTTTTTCTTTTAAAAGAATTCTTGAAGGGTGGTCAGGAGAGCACTGATAATCCTTTCAGCAGTCCAAATCGTCCGTTGTGGTCTTTTGATGTCTGATTTTTTTAGCTGACCCAAACCAGACAGTTATGGAAGTGCACAGGACAGATTCAATGACGGCCGAGTAGAACTGCGTGAGCAGCTCCTGCGGGAGGTTAAATTTCCTCAGGAAATGCAACCTCTGCTGACAATGGAGTCAATGTGATCGTTCCACTTCAGGTCCTGAGGGAGGGTGATGCCCAGGAACCGGAACTCGCCACCATCCTGGATGAGGCTGATGACCATGGTGTCGTCTGCATATTTCAGAGGCTTGACAGATGGGTCTGTAGCGGTGTAGTCATTTGTGTAGAGGGAGAAGAGCAGTGGGACGAGAATGCAGCACTGGGGAGCGCCGGTGTTGATCATGCGGCCGTTGGACATGAATTTCTCCAGTCTCACTAGCTGTTGCCTGTCTGTCAGAAACATGGTGATTCACTGACAGATAGAGCTAGGAACAGAGAGCTGGGTTAGTTTGGTCTGAAGCAGTACTGCAATGGTTGTAGTAAGGGTCCAGTGATGTCCTTCAGATAAGCCAGCACCAGTATTTCAAATGTCCTTATGACCGCAGATGTTAAGGTAACTGGTCTGCAGTCACTAAGTCCTGTGATTTGGGTTTTTTTTGTAATTAGGATGATTTTGGAGTGACTTCACACAGCAATGCGATCTGCCAGGACCAGCTGGTCAGCACAGGGTTTCAGAAAGTGTAACGCCCTCTGGGCCTGACGAACATCCTTTTGACAGACCCGAATTGCAGGAGGGGGGAGAGGGGAAATTATTATTATAATAACAATGATCACTGCGTGTGTGCATACAGTACGTGTCTTTGTGTGATATGATGTGATGTGGACACTTCCTGCCCCTCACTTGGTGGCAGGCGTGTGTGCACACATGTGACACTATGCTGCTAATGTGCAGCTCTCCTTGTGCTCCCACAGAAGGTGGGGCAGTTTGTCTGGGTCGGGAAGGCAATTAAAGTTGGGGATGATTTTTATTGAATTTGGTGAAGAATTCATTGCAAATGTGGTCAATACTACTTTCACAGTATTGTGATTCTATTAGATGCTTAATATTTGATGTGAATGTGGGATTTTTTATTATTATTACTATTAGAAGTAATGCACAGACAAAACTCAAGGAAATTTTGGGTAAAACAGATTGATGTTTACAGAAGACTTCGAGCACAGTACGGAGATGAGACTGCAAATATTCTAAAGAATTCTGTGAATGAAGATCCCGGCCGAGGGGGATCAGAGTCCGCTGCAGTCCTTTCTGTGAACATTCCTCAAGTTGGCAACAAGTTATCTGTCGATTTTCGTTCTACACGCTGAACACTCAGCCCTACAATGGGCTCTGATCCCTCTCGGCCGGGAACTTCATTCGCAGACGTTCAGCTTTCTTTAAAATGTTTCAAATTCAAATGTTTTACTGCAGCTAAGAGTCCCATCACTGTACGGTACCTGAATCACTTTTACCAGAAATTTAATCACAAATCCCAGTTTGACTTGAACACCCATTATTTGAAACTGTACACACAATCATTTACCAACACTTCTTGGACATTACAGGAATTCATTTGGTAGTTACTGCCACATCCCCTGTATAGTCCTGACCTCACTCCAAGATCAAAGTGTTCTTAATATGCTAGAGCCATGATCAGTCCTCCAGTTTAATGTCTGAAACACTGGCCTCCCAGAAACTCCTTTAATAGCCATTTCCTTTAATGGAAAAAAAAAACAGCCTGGTTTGATCACCAAAGGCATTCTGCTTGCACGTTTGCACATTACAGAAAGTTGGCAGGGAGTTATTGTCAAATCCCCCTGTACAGTCCTAACCTCGATCCAAGCCATTTTCACCTGTTTTGGCCATTAAAGGAGTTCCTGGGAGGCCAGGGTTTCAGATGTGAAACAGAAAGTCTCAGATCATGGCTCAGGCGTGCTGTTGAAACTTTCTACCTTGATGGTATCCAACCATTAGTGAAACGCTGGGATAAAGTTTATTAGGGTAGCAGGGGATTCCAGTCTGTGACAGGAAGTTATCTGCAAGAAGGAAAGGGAACGTTTACAAAAAGACAGGAGGTAAAGCTGGAGGTAGCAGAGCTGAAGTTGGTGTGCTTTTCTTTGGCAGTAACAAGTATGGACAGGATTAGTAATGAGTATTTTAGAGAGACAGTGCAGGTAGGACAGTTTGGGGACAAAGTAAGAGAGGCCAGATTAAGACAGTTTGGAAAATTTTGTGTAACAAAATCACGTGAGCAACTTGTTAGCGCTTAAGTAAAGGCTGGTGCACATAGACTCTCACTATGGTGAATCATTAAATTGGAAATTTTTATTCTTATATTCACAAATCAAGATTTTTTTTTAATGAAAGTTGACTGGCAGATTTACGTATTCTGTTCAGATATTCCAAGCAGTGGTTTGTTAGTTGTATTCATGTTCATGTTTCTAATTAAAAGAAGAAAGAAAGGACTTCACTTTTTTTCACTTTTTCTGTCTATTCTAGATCTTTATTTAGTTTGCACAGATTCAGAGATGGTGATTATATCGTAAACATTTCCTTGAACAGGGGATTTAGAAACAACATAAACACACAACTATTGTACTTGCAGCTGCATGTACCGTACACATTACTTGTGCTGGTTGCGATGTTATGATCTAGGTGCTACACAAAACTGTCCACTAGATGGAAGTACAATGAGCCCTTGATGGAAGCTTCAAGGAGAATCTTTTGAAGCCTCGTAACCCAAATGAGGCTTTATCTCACCATGACGAGCAGTAAAGTGACCAAACTACCCAAAAGTATCTTTCTGCAAATATTACATATTTATTTATTATATACATATATATATATAAACGATGGCTAGCGTTCTTATGCTAATACCCCATAAGCAGGTAGTGGAGTCACGTGAGTCCGAAGATTCCCGAACGTTTCCGGATCTTCACGAATCTCTAAAAGTTCCGTTTCCGCTTCAAGATGGCGGCGTCGCGTAAGCCTCTGATGCATAGTGTAAGGCAACAATTTCGAATTGTCACTTTTTCCTCGTTGTTCCACTGGGTTTCTTTACAAATCTAACTATGTTGTCAGTTTTTGACGAAAAAAAACGACGCTGCAAATTTCTTTTTGTCGCCGAATTATAATAACATTTTCTTAGTTAGCCTGTTAGCATTTAAATACCCATAGAGTAGTAACGTTACTCAGTCTAATTAGTCCTTTAAAAAAATAACTGAATTAATGTTTATACCATGCTATACATTTGAGCTTGTAATGTAAGAAATAGTTTTGTTTTCTTTCAAAAATGCTGTCTAGTGTTAGGACACACAGTGATGTTATTGTTAACACATTAGCACCGCTAACTTTCGTTACCAAATGGTTGAATACTCTTTATCAAAGTGTTCTATAAAGAGTATGATGATATAGCATCCGAGCCCTTTCCAGCTGAATGTCCCGGATGTAGCCTTATAGGTTAAAGGCACTGTACTTAGCACTATAATTTTATTGCCCGACCTAAAACTGCTAAAATTATAAAAACTCTGGTCTTCTAAGATGTTTTAGTAAAATGTTAAGGTACAGGTTCTTTTTTTAGAAAAAAAAACGGATAAATCATGAACATAAACAGCTTGAGGATGTGCTCCTGATGTTATTACATATNTATATATATATATAACACAAAACTGGTAAACATGCCCAAGGCAAGTTAGTGTCCATGTATAACTAAAAACATATAAGAAGCCCATATTAGCTATTTAATCCTCATAGATCATAATACACCAGTCTCCAGAATCACCAGTCTCCTCCCGTCACGATATTATAATGATACGGTGGTGCCGGAAAAATTGCGATTCTATAAGTATCATGGTTTTATAAACATCCCAATTCAATATTACATTTTTGTTGCGATTTTGTTAAACAATATAGGTAGTGAGTGATTAAATGTAGTCAATTCATTATAACATTAGTCTTCTCACTTAAAAACCAAGCCTAGCATTTAAACAATACAGACTACTTAATATAAGAGTTTAACATTTAACTTAAAAACTGCGCAGCAAATTTTACAGAGCAGCACACATCTCTGTCGTCTGCCATAATTATTATTTCTAAACAAACTTAGCAAATAATTCACTCCTACCACACGGGTGCATGTGACTTCTAATGCATGTGATTTTTGATAACATAACGCCATAAAGATGCGTTTCTTTTGTGCCACTCGGAAGCACATCTGAGCCTGATCGGCCGATCATCGGTCACAGACCGTCAAACTGAAAACCAGCCAATACTAGACGATTGACCTGTTCATCTCTATTATAAATGTACTTTTTTTTTTTTTTACATTGATTTTAGAGTCAGGGTTGTGATACGTGAATTGTCAACACAAAAGAATCACAATTCATAACTGAATCGATTTTTCTTCCTATCTGTTATACACTGCTTAACCACATGCTAATATTTATTTAGACTACCTTTTGCTGTAATCACTGCACGTGTTTATGCAATGTCACAATTTTAATTCTGTCTGGAGTCACATCAAATTTCTCTCCAAGATATTGTATTGATGGGAGAGTCAGACCACTGTGTAAAGTCTTTTCCAGCACATCCAAAAGATTCTGTGGTGATCAAACCATATGTCAAAAAGTTGTCTCATGCTCCCTGAACCGCTCTTTTACAACTTGGAAATATGTCCCTTTCATCATGGGAGAAAAAAAAATCAATTGATGGGGAAAAACCTGATCATTCAGTGTATTCAGCTGACCTCATTGTTTGGGCACATAATGTTGCTGAGTCTCGACCTGACCAACAGAAGCAACCCCACATCAAAACACTGCCCCCCACATCTTCGTACAGTAGGCAGTAGGCACGACCCTTAAAGCTTTTAATAATGTGTTTTACAGTTCTTAACCCAATGCAGGGCAATGAATTGACCCTTCAGAAACAGAGTAACTGTATTTGTGAAACACCTGTTGCCAGATTAATCATATTAATCACTATAGTAATTATCAAATGGAAGGCCCTTAACTGTATGCTCAGTTAAATCCAGGTGGTGATTTTTTTTTGGCCAGACAGGATATATATGCTACTTTAAGGACCCAATTCAGCACCATGAAACTCTAAATGAAACGTCTTTGGAGGATAAGCAGCTCACAATGTAACACAATGTTCTGGGCTTCATTTTCCCTGTGGATTTTAGCACCAGAGCTGGACAGATGACCTGCCCCTCTGCCAGCAGTGTGGTGTGGGCACGGCCCCAAACTGTGTGTACAGCCCTGATGGCAAAAGCACCCAGATGCACCCTAATGAAGACKGCCACTTCCGCTTCAGGTGAGCAGTGAAACACAAAACTTGCTTCTCCTGTGATCAGGATGCGCAACGGGTCAGGGTGAGGGTCGTCAACCGGATCCCTAAGATTGATTCGAGCAGTCAAAAATTAACCTCTGTCTCATTTATGCCTTGTCTCTATGAAAGATTAAAGTGTTCCTGTTAATTGTGCCCTGCAGTACCGATTGCTGTTTCCTATACGGTGTGTTCAATGGTTACGACGGCAGCCGAGTGGCAAATTTTGTGTCCCAGTATCTGACTGCAGAGCTTCTCCTGGGCCAGCTGAACTCTAACCACTCTGATGCCGACGTTCGTCGCATCCTCACACAGGTAGCTGGCATTTTTAAGAATTGCAGAGACCCACAATGGTGTTTACAGAATTATCACAGAACCCTGTACTATCTAGGTTAACGCTCACCTTTTAACTAAACTGTGGAATAATTAATGTTCGATTTGGTAAAGCCATACAAGCTACACCTAAAATCACACCTTAACGAATGTTTAAAAGCAGCACTAATTTTGTTAGTTATTCGCTATGTTAGCTGGACAGTAAGTTAGACTGTAAGTCAGTCAGTCATTTGATGAACATGAAGTCAGTTGGTCAGTCTGTCAAACAGTTGAGCTTTTGATAATTCAGACCGTAGGATGGATAGTAAGTCAGTCTGTCAGGTGGTCAGTTGTTTTGAATAGTAAGTCAGTCAGTATTTTACTAAGTTGGTCAGTTGCTTGGATGGTTTGTCAGTAGGTCTGTCAAAGTCTGTCAGACAGTGAAGCTGTCGGAATTTCAATAAGTTAATGTGTCAGTAATTTGTCAGTCAGTATATTAGTGAGTCAATTAGTCACTGAGTATGCTGACGTCAGGTAATAGTATTAAGACAGTTAATTGAACAGTATGTTGGCTTGATAGTCAGTCAGTATATTAGTTTGACAGTAAGTCAGTGTGTCAGTAAATCAATTAGTCAGTAAGACAAACAGCAACATAGTTAGGTATTAAGTCTGCCAGTCAGTCACTAGTACTGTAGTTCAGTCAGTTGGTCAGTAAATCACTTGTTCACAAGGTAAGTCAGGAAGTCAGTTGATCAGTATTTTTACTTTACAGTTTGACTACATGTATGCTGCAGTAGAGTAAAACTGAATAAAATTTTTTTTGTATGTTTAAATTATTTATTTTTTCACAGGTAAAAAATAAATACTTACAGGTAAATACAGGGAATTATTACTGACTGGTATTGATAAGGCTGCCTTTCATTAGGGTTCAGCAAGTACTGTGCATGCATGTTGCCAGTCTATATAATGTATACTTAAGCGTTATCATGTCAGTGAACATGAAAAGTGTCATGTGCAAGTGCTTATTACTCTTTTGTAAGTCAACACAACATGCTGTCAGTCTTCATAATGCATACTTAAGCTTTAAGATGTCAGTAAACATGATGTGTTGACTTAAAAAAAAAAAAAAAAAAAAGAGTAAGCACCTGACACTTTTCATGTTCATATTTGCTATACTGTGACATAGAGACAACCTTTTGATCCTAATAAGGAACATCCCGATGTTTAAACACCTAAACATATAAACTACAGTGTAGTGCAAAGGTTTGGCCAAGGCCAAGATAACACATCACAATTGTAATGATGATAACTAGATGTGACTTTTCATTATTAAGGTTAGATGTAAGCAATGTTATCTTTTTTTAATGCTTTCTTCCGTTTCTCTGTGTCTTCAAGGCTTTTGATGTAGTGGAAAAGAGTTACTTTGAGACCATCGATGACGCACTGGCAGAAAAGGCCAACCTTCAAGCACAACTCCCAGAAGTAAGAACACTCGCACGGTCACAGACACGCAGCAAAGAGAATGGTTGCAGCAGAGACTTTCAAGGTCTTGCACACAAAAAAAGGAATCCACGAATGGAAAAATTCCTTTTGTTGGTTCAGAACATGTGATGGTGTTGGTGAAGTGCTACCTTTGGAGCACAGCAGAGGTCACGACAAGCAGGGTATTAATGTATGAATAAAATTCAACAAGATTTTTAATTTTGGTGCTGAATAAAGGAGAGGCAAACATACCGCTTTTGTCTATAGTTTTATATTTTCTAGTATTTGTTAATTAGTTCATAATTCCATCTATCGTACAATGTTTTCACAATGCATAGTTTAAGGGTGGTTTAATCCTCCTGAACCAGAAGAACTAGACAGAGCTCTTGTCTATGTTTTAGTTCCTTTTTTGAGGTTTTAATCTATTCTCATTTGATTTTGAGATAATTCACATATCATGATAATATCACATTATTCAGAAGTGTGAGCAATGTTTTCTACTAAAATAGGAAAAATACACATTCTGGATGCAGGGTTTCAATGAGTACAATTTATGTAATGTAATGCTGTTCTTCTGTTTATCCTGCAGGGGGCGATGTTTCACCAGCTGTCTCCCCAGAGTCAGAAGATCGCAGAGAGGCTGAAGACTTTGGAGCAAGAAGTGTCTGGAGGAGCCACAGCCGTTGTAGCGCTCATTCTCAACAACAAGCTGTACATTGCTAACGTGGGTATGTACACGCGCGCACATATGCACACACAAAATCATCAATTCTGTGTGTCAAAATCCACACTGTAGGAATCTTTGGGAAACTGATATTAACCAGAGCAGTTTAGACATCCTCACAAATGCAGCAGTTTTTTTTCCCCCTCCCACAAATAGATGATACAATCACTAAATATAAACATATTTAGCTCGCAGTGAGTGATATCGCCCACAACTCCAGGTCACCTTTAATGTTATCCTGCGAGAAGTTTTTGTAAATACCATTAAGCTCTCGAGCTGATGCCCCTCCATTAGTGCTGCAGTCTATTCAGACATTGCTTTGTTTTCCCTCAAGCTATACACACACACACACACATGCACACACAGACCTTTTGCCTTTTTCTTCTGCGAGCTTGACATTAAAATCCCTCATTTTTCTGTTTTGCATGTGGATTACACTTTCCGAAAAGGTCGTACCGCGGTCAAAGCGATGCATTGCTGTCGGTTAGTTTGTCTTGGTAATTGCTGAGAATGATATGGTAATGCAGTCGAAGGTTATTATTTCATGGGAAATAAAAAGATACCTGGCGTGAAAGAAAGAAAACTGATGATTGTAGAGGATCTTGGAAGTCGAATGAAGCACCTTTGTTAGGAGACCACTCAATACGTAGGTAAACAAAGGTTTTGGAACGGCCGCTGTTGACCGTTTGGTTGCGACCCAATGACATCACCAAACTGTTGCAGTCTCCTCACTTCCAGGCTTGTGAGTCAAAATTTCTAGATTCCTTTTCCCAATGTTCCATCATCAATGTAGATTAATGAGTCTGTTCCAGAAGCAGCCATACAATCCCAAGTCATGACCACGCTTGACTAGTGAGCCTGGATGTATCGGACCATAAGCAGATCCTTTCTTTGTACTTTGGCCTTTCCATCACTTCCATTGATGGGTTTTTGTGGCTCAGCTCTGGATTTTATAAAAAATCCAGTCTTACCTTCTGATTCTTATGTCTGATGAGCGCTTTCTGCTCTTCAACGCTACCTTCACCCCTACCCATGTCGGCGATGTCACTGCCTATTGAGATCTAGTTCACAACATTTATAAACAATGTATCGGGAAATCCCACAGCTTGTGTAATGGCTCTGATTGATTCCCTTTTTTTCCCCTCAGCTTTAGTACGGCTTGCTTTTCTGTTTATCCCATAGAAAGCTCTCTGGTCGTCTATTATTGGTTTATCCTTTTTAACAACAAATGCAGTTTTTACAGAAATCCAGTGCTCTGACATTCAAAGCTGTTAGTTGTTGAAATAATCAATCTGACAGGACAAAAAAAAACATTTCTTTCAGTCACGTGTTCCAATATTTTTGATTGATAGTTCAAATAAAAAAATTTTAAAAATGGAACATTTAGATGTAAATATCAGGAAATGAAAAATCATGGGTGGGAGGCATGACAATTCCAATCACACAGACCTGACGCGGGAATCGAACCCCCAACCCTGGAGGTGCGGCGCCACAGTGATATAGCTGCACATATTCATTTCATAAAAAAAAAAAAAAAAAGTCTTGCCATTCTTGGCAAACTTGTGTATCTGTTAAACTAATTATCTGTTGAATTCTCAAATCTGATTGGTTTAAAGTTTCATTTCAGCTATAATTCATTTCACACCATTTTGTGTTACTGTTTTTATAGTGTTCACTGTTACGGTTTTTATAGTGACAGCTCATTTACAGTGACTTGTTTGGTTGAAATAACAGGTTGACTCTCATTTACAGGTTAGGTTGACACTACATAATCTATGACTGACAATAAAGGGATCAAACACATTTTTTTAAACAAAGGAACCTTAATTTAAGGTGAAGCTTTCTTTGAGGAGCTGTTTATTTATGCTGTATGAAAGAAACCAGTTAGTTTACCTCCTCGGTAAAGTGCTCAGAGCAGACGGCTTTGTGCTTCTTAGTTTCTTAGTAACATGACAAGCTGCTGTAGTGTAATTGATAATTGCTACGATGTAAGAGAGGAAAAAAACACCTCAGGGCCGTGCTGCTGTTATTGGAAAATAGCACAAGGCATTGCWTCACACCAGCTCGTGCCTGATTATTTTCCTATAACAGCTCTCCCTTTCGTGTTTTGATTTCAAATTCTTATTCGTGAATGAACTATTAAGCAGGGAAATCAGTCAGAGTAACAGATGTGTGTGTGTGTGTTTGTGTTACTGCTCAGGCACCAACCGAGCCCTGCTGTGCAAGTACACCAGCGACCGTCAGAATCAGGTGATTCAGATCGGACGAGCCCACACAACCGATAACGAAGATGAGCTGGCCAGACTGGCTCAGTTGGGTGAGTACACACACGCAAACACACACACACACTCACTGTGTGGGCAGTGAGCTTTTCTTTGTATGTGTCATAGTTAGGTAAAACTATCTCTTAGATGAATCTCCATCTCTCTCTCTCTCACGCTCTCTCTCTCAGGCCTGGACCCAAATCGGCTCAGACAGACGGGGATAATCGCAGGTCAGGGCAGTCTGAGGCGGATCGGAGACTACAAGGTGAAATTCAACTACACAGACATCGACGTCCTGAGGTGGGTTTCACAAAGGAAACAAAAACATCACAGTTATTCAGGCTTTCACACACACCCCTCTCCTTAAATTATGTATGCTTCGAGCTGAAACGTACATCATTTTCATTTCATTAAAGCCCCAAACATTTGATTTAACATAACGCTCATTCCAGCATGATTAATTATTGTATTTCCTGTATTGTATTGTGATTGTATTTCCTGTAAGTTTAGCTATGTTTTGGGTTATGTGTTAGAATAAAAAAGAAAGCAGTTAACAGTATTAGAATAGATCTCTTTGATGTTTCAAAGTGCTTTTTTTTTAAACATACAAAACTTGAGGCTATTTTCAGTTCTCTGTTAGATCTTTATAGCCACCCATATGAAATCTCAGTGGTTTAAATGTTTTCACACTGGATTTCTAAACATTTCACTAGGGTTGCGCATTTCATTTTCATGTTTTTCTTAACCATTTTCTTTTCAGTAATGTGTGTGTATATATATATATATATATATATATTTATATTACAGCCTGGGTTGTCAAGCTTTCCACTACATACACGACATCAGTTAAATATGTTTTTAATTGGTTACATCCTTAACAGCAGTTCATCGATTAATGACTATGCATTTAGATGCATGCATTGGTTGGGAAACGCCATTCAGGCAGGTTTACCTCTAGAGACGTCCACAAAACTCCATAAAAGGCAATAATCTATGGCTGAACAGTGTAATCTCCCAGTAATGCAGCTCAGCCGCTGCAGCTGAGAGCACAGACGCACTTTAACACACCTTATTACTTTATTTGACACTTGTCTGGACACAATAGCTTGTCTAACTTTACTTAGTTCCTTAATTTTTTTGATTTGCTCACTTTTTTTTTAACCATCAGAGACTATTGAAATGACGAAATTACAATTCTCATTAAATCCAGTTGTGCAGTCAGTATAAATAAGACGTTTCGACTTGACAYTGCAGACCGTATATAAAATTACATCATGTTGAGTGTCTGTTAGCCCGCACCTGTTCGCTGTCTTTCCATATCTCTGTCTCTGCATACACCAGACTGTCTCTTTCTCTATTCTATTTTACTCCGTCTCTTTGGTTGTGTTTGTGTCTCTGTCTGTGGATTTCTCTCTGTTTGATCTGCTCTCCACTTTGCCCTTTTGTTGCCCGTTGTCCAGTTCAACTACCACAGCATTACCACTCTTTACAGTCCTGCTAACCTGCTCAGTTTCCTGCCTTATAGAAGCCACAGCCAATGCAAAGGAAGTTGCTGCTCTCTAATTCATACCGCTCTCACCGGCACATTTATTTCACGATGAATGAGTGCTGACTCAAATGTTGGTTCGTTTTAACCTAAAAGATTACACAACCTGATGGTTAAACCATGCTTTGTGTGTCCGACATGTCCACCATTAGCGCGGCTAAGAGTAAGCCAATCGTCGCAGAGCCTGAGCTTCACGGCGGCCAGTCGTTGGACGGAGTCACGGGCTTCCTCTTGCTGATGTCAGAGGGGCTCATTAAGGCGCTTGAGGCGGCACATGGACCTGAGCAGGCCAATCAGGTGTGTTCTCGTTCGCATAAATAATTCCCATGTTCTTATTCATGATGTTAGTAATATAAAGAAGAAGATCTTGCTTGTTTTTCATCAGAAGTTTCATCCAGGTGTCCGCCGTATTCGGATCCCGGTGCTGAATTACTGCTTCACACTACATAACGATGTCGAAATGTAACCATGACAACAAGCATGAACAACCTTCTATATTTACGCCGAGCCATTAAACTACAGTGCACGGGAAAGTTTTAATTACAGCTAAGATAACACCCTTCACGACACCACGACAATAACCTAATAGTAGCCTCTTGACAGGCCGCCAATCAAATATAGCGTCTGGAAGGTTCTTATGCTTTATTATAATTCAAACACAATTGTTGACAAAAGTAATGCATAGACTTCTCACCAAGAGTCTGTATTCGAGCTGGTATTAGTCTCAAACGCTGACTACTTGGTTGGTTTGGTTTCTTTTTGCCATTGCTGTGTTTATAATCAATAAATGAAAGTGTTTAATTAAGTTTTTGGCCTTAGACACTATTCAACTAATGTTCTTTGGTTGCTTTAATCATGTGAAGCGAACCTTAAAACCAAACAACAAACAGAACAAAAGTAAGAGTTTGTCTTTTATTCAGGCTCAGAAAACTGAATAATAGGTGATAAAGCTTTCTAAATAAAAGTGTGCTTTTATTATATAACGCCAACAGATGAATTCATAGAGGTTGTTTATTATCAGTTAAAAGACAAAGTGTCTAATTGGACTGAACGCATTACAAGCCTTTTCTCAATAGATTTACGGTTAAATAAAAGCAGTGTTTTCCATTTCTTTTGAGAAGAAAGTTGCTAAAGTTTGTTTTAAAAGTTTTACAGTTCTTGCTGAGCTGTGTTACTGGAAGATTACGCTCTGTGGGTTTTGTCTTTTATTGGGTCTCATTGGCAATCACTAAATTAAGAAGTCTGTAGAAACAAATCTAGTTTTATCAGCATTGACAATCATTAATTGTAAATTATTTCCTAAATAATTTATTTATTTGTTAGAAGGAGGTCTTCTTAGTTCATGGCCTATTTGTAAATTAGGTTTCAGACTACTACGCATACTATACCACGCTTTATTCAGAATGATGAGCAGTGACAGCGAGACAGTCGTGAAAATCATCGTTAATTGAAAGAAGAAAATTGTGACTTGCTTTTGTAAATATCTTAGAGATAAGCGAGGAAGGTGGGATAAAGAGCGGTAATCAGTGACAGGTCAGTGTGAACAACGGTGATCAACAATTGGTTATCAGGAATATTGGTGATCAGTGATTGGTTATCAGGAACAACTTAATCAAGGTTTTGTCACAAACACAACATTATCAGACATTACACAATGACACTGAGTCAGTTAAACCTGTTTTCTTAACTCGACTATCTGAGAGCTGTTTTAGAACATGAAAACGTTTGTCCCTAGGCTTTTTTTTTCATTATTATTAAATTGCTAAATTTTAGCAATAAAGTTGGGATCACTGAATGAAACCATCAACCATATCTTTGTCTTTTCTGATATTACTCAGTGTACTAAGTTTATGTATTCTTCATTAAAATCTGATCAAATTTGCTCTGCAGCGTTCAGTCTCAAAAAAAAAAAAAGTTAATGTAATAGATACTGGATTGAAGTTTTATTTTAGGAAGCCTCTGTAAGGTTATACGACTAGCCCGTCTTTAATTTAATATTACTAGCCACTGGCTCTGCAGATAGACTCCATGTCCCATAATTCCTTCTTTCAGGAGATGGTTGCCATGGTGTCAGCAGAGTTGGCCCAACAGGGCAACGTGGAGGCGGTGGCCCAGTCGGTGGTGGAACGCGTGAAGCGGCTTCATCATGACGCCTACGCCAGACAGAGAGCGGTGCAGTGTTCACGCCACGAGGACATGACCCTGCTCATTCGCACCATTAATTACCCTCTTTCAGACGGCTCGCTTACTCCAACGCAAGGTAAACATACCTCGCTCTCTGCCCCACTCACTCTCTCTCTCTCTCTCTCTCTCTCTCTCTCTCTCTCTACATGTGTGTCTGTGTGTGTATGGGGTTCTCTCTGTGCATTAAATAACAAGCGTATTCCGTGATCTTTTTCTACCCAAAAGTTTTTTTTTTTTTTTTTTTTGGAGTGGTATTTTAAAGTCGTATATACAAGCTTTTTTTTTTTTTTTTTTTTAAATCCGTCCTTGTTATGTTCCGATGGTGTCATGAAACGGGTGCTAGCCAAAGCTGTCCGAGCCTAGCCAAAACAACAAGCCAGCTGTCGCGTTCCACTTTGGCGTACGGCGTGTCATTGGCACCAGCCCGAGAGCACGTTCAGTCGTCGCAGGGCCGGTGGGAGGTACATTCTTGTGGTTGGATGTTCAGAAGAGAAAACAGAGCAAGCGCAGAATGCCTCTGGTTTCAGCCGTGGAAAAAAAATGGCAGATAAATCGGTTACGTCTCAAACCACATGCCGTGGAACGATCACCATTTTTCACGAACACGAGCAAAAGTTCATGCAGAAATAATAGCTTGGCACAGAGTCTGGTTAAAACACCAGGACGCCTGGATTCAGACAGAGAGCTGCAAAACAAATCTCTGCAAAAAATGTATGCAGTTCATCTTTTAAAAATATTCCTTTTGATAGTTTTAAGAGGAATATATACAGTTTATATAAATTTAGGGTTTCTTCCAGTGATGAGAAATTATGAAAAATTTACAAAGAACACTGTGCAAAATCCTATACCATTATACAGTGCTGTGAAAAAGTATTTGGTTTTCTAAGTTTTTTTTTAATTATTATTTGTCACACTTGAATGATAAACAATGATTTCATTTATTAAGAGAAAAGAGATGTTTAAACCTACCTGGGCCTGTGTGAAAAAGATCCAACAATAAGAAAGAGACTCTGTAAAAAAATGTCATCCATGGGAGAGTTCCAAGGCAAAAGTATGAAAAATATGTTGATTATCCCCAAGATTTTTTGGGAAAATTTTCTGTGGACTGATGAAGTCTAAAAGACTTTATGGAAGGTGTGCGTCTCATTAGATCCTGGCGTAACACAGCATTTCATAAAAAGAGCATCATACCAACAGTAAAACATGGTGGTGGTAGTGTGATGGTCTGACTTTTCATAATTGATGGAACGATGAATTCCGCAGTGAATATCCACCATCAGTTTGTGACTTTCAGCTCAAGCACTTTAATTAAGCACAGAATTAAGGTTTTGGAGCGGCCTAGTCAAGGTGCGGACAGGAATCTGATTGAGATGATGTGGCATGACTTTAAACGGGCCATTCATGCTCGAACGCCTTCCAGTTTGGGCTGAATTAAAACAATTCGGCATAGAAGAGCGGGCCGAAACTTCATCCACAGAGGTGTGAAAGAATCATTGACAGTTATCGCAAACACTCGATTACAGTTGTAGCCAGTTATTAGGTTTAGGGGGCAATTACTTCTTCACATAGGTCCAGGCAGGTTTGGTCAGCTTCTGTCTTCTTAATAAATGAAATCATCATTTAAAAACTGCTTTTTGTGTTTACTCAGATTATCTTTCATGATGTGTAATGAAAAAAATTATAATAAKGAAGGGGCACATACTATTTCACAGTACAATATGAATGCATACTAGCGATACCATTAGTTATAGTTTTAATGATTATAACTTTTTTATTTTCATAAATACGACTGCAGCTGTTTTACGTCCTTTGGGTGTCTCTCTTCGTGTCTGTGAAGTTCACAATTTAATGGTTTGTGCCGCTTCCTGTTTCGACACCTGCGCCATTTCCTGTATGATAGAGTAAGCGTCAGTCTGTTTTCTTTTTTTTCTTTCTTCTTCAGTCATCGTAATCAAAGAGCAGGAACATCATTTAGAGCAGCAGATTAATAAGAGCCTGGGTTTGATCAGCAGTCAAAGTTCTGCATCAGTGATTGGAGGTCAATAAACTTTAATTTTATAAATGAGCGAGGTCTTGCAATACAAGCAGTACGTATACGCTTTGTCTGCCGAGCATCATATGATCACAACTGAGCCAATGGTTCTTCTCTCTCGCAATGTGTGCTCTGTGGGATTGTGGGTAATCGTCTCCCATGCTCAGTCTCAGTGCGCACATGTAATGTTTACAATAACACTTAGGGATGCACCGATACCGGTATCTGGTATCGGCCTCGATACCACATTTTCTAAAGTACTCGTACTCGTTAAAAGTCCCCCGATACCAGGGACCGATTACACAGTCTGAGAAATGTCTATGTTTGAGTGGCGTGTAAGGGGTTAATCACAAGCGCCGAGTGCCCGCCCCCAGACCCCGGATGCAGCTCAGAGCGGGGAGAAGGCGAGGCAAAACGAGACATGTCAGCCGTGTGGAATTATTTCAAAGTGAATGAAGACGACAAAACAAAGGCGGACTGCAAATTTTGCTCAGCGAAATTGTTAAAAATCATGTTTTTATTAAGTACTTGGTATCGGTATCGGCGAGTACTGAAATGCAAGTACTCGTACTCGTTTTCCAAAAAAGTGGTATCGGTGCATCCCTAATAACACTGTAACCACGTGTGTGCATAAAGTTTTTTAAAGTTTTTTATTTTGTGTCCAAGTGTAGTGACTGTTCTTTAGTAACTGTACTGCAACAACGGCCCATGTGAAGAAAAAGGTTAAAAAGGCTGCAGCAGTGCGGGAGGTGATTCTGTTTAATGACAATCCATCATCATATTTCTGCAAAATCCTCAAAAGGAGGCAAAAGCAAGTGACGTTAGAGAGGTTCCTTGTTTAAGTTGCAGGGGGAAAAAAAGATTCCAGTGAGACGACAGAGAATCTCTGTCAGAGAGCAGTGATTCTGTGTGTGTGTGTGTGTGTGTGTGTGTGTGTGTGTGTGTTTGTGTTTGTGTGTGTGTGTGAGAAAGTCGTCCTACACAACCACCCCTCTTCCTCTCTTCTTTCGTCTCACACCAGCCATGATTCTTTTCAAAAGGTTTATTTGTTTTATGTTTGCTTAACATTTTGTATTATTTATTTTGATATGAATATTTTTGAGTTGCGGAACGAATCATCTGAGCTTCTATTATTTCTTATGGGGGAAATTCACTTTGATATACGAGTGTTTTGGATTACAACATGGAATGAATTGTGTTTGCAATCCAAGGTTTAACTGTGTGTGTGTGTGTGTGTGTGTGTGTGTGTGTGTGTGTGTGTGTATAACAGTTAAACTTTGGATTGTTAGCATAATCCGTTCCAGAAGATCCATGAGATGAGAAAACATAGCAAGCTCTGAGTATCTCAGTAACTCAGACTAAGGCAAATAACAACTGCTGCTTTGCGACAATCTCAATTGTTAAAAGCGCTATACAAATTAAATTGAATTGAGTTACAACCGAGGTATCCTGAAGAGTGTCTCTGAACGCGCACCACTTCAAACCTTGAAGCAGGTGCGCTACAGCAGCAGACCACACCGGGTGATGCTAATGTCAGATAAAAACAGGAAACTGAGGCTACTGAGTCGGCATAGTCTCACCAAAATTGGATAATAGATGATTGGGAAATTGTTGAGTCTTGATTTCTGCTAATATGAATATTATTCTGATATAAAAAATATTTTAAAAAAAGCATAAACAATATGAAAGCAGGGATCCATCCTGCCGTGCATCATCGGTTCAGGCTGCTGCTGCTGGTGTAATGATGTGGGAGATATTTTCCTGGCACATTTTACACGCATTAGTACCAAATGTGCATGGTTTAAATGCCACTGTCTATAAAAAAATAATAATAATAACTTAAAAAATATATAGAAAATATAGCTGTACAAATTCAGAAAATATAGAAAACTTTTTGTGAAAATTTAAATAATTGAGATTTAAATAGAAATGTCCAGGGAGTATGCAAATATGCATGAATGTGTAGATGCAATGTGCAAAAATGAAACAGAAATGTCCAGGGTGTGTGCAAATGTGCAAAAATGGTTTAGTCCTGTGTTCTGAGTGAGAGATTTTGGAGAGACTATGCAGACGGTAGCCTCAGTTTCCTGTTCTTAGTTGACAGGAGCATCACCCGGTGTGGTCTTCCACTTCTGTAGCTGCTTCAAGGTTCGACGTGGTGTGCGTTCAGAGACGCTCTTCGGCATACCTCGGTTGTAACGAGTTGTTCTTTGAGTTATTTTGAGGCTTTCTATCAGTTCTGGAAATTCTCCTCTGACCTCTGGCATCAACAAGCCATTTTTTCCGAGACAACTGCCACTAAATATTTTCACTGCATGAAAATCCCAGTAGATCAGCCAACCCGTCTGGCACCAACAAACATGCAATGAAGGCATCTTTCTTCCCCATTCTGATTCTTGCCGAGTGATTGGCTGATTAGATATTCGCATTAACGAGCAGCTGAACAGATGTACCTAATGAAGTAAGTGATATATACACGTATATGTATCCAAGGATTTATGGTAAACCCAATGTAATAAATGTGCCATCAGATGTGTGAAGCCGTGGAACCGGCATAAGATTTTTCTTCTTCGTTACTTATTAGTGGCTTTAGGAGAAATAGCTTTAGCTTCAGTACAATAAAAGGCAAAGACAAGGCAGGTTAGTGCAATTTATATAACAGAAAGGATTTCAGTCATGGCTGCGTTCAGAGCAGACGTCTGGAAAAAGAAAGCTTAATTATTATAAGTGCACTTTAGCAGGAACGTTCTCGCGTTATCCATGGCAAGTCATGCGGATACAGGTCAAGAGCTTCTTTTAATGTTCACATCGAACACCACAATACGGAAGATTTTATTTATTTATTTATTTTATTCCCCGAACCTGATGTGCTCAGTGCTCTCGTTAGGCCATTTTCCTGAAAGTGTTCTAAGACGCGTTTGCTCTCCACATCTGTATTTGAGTTACCGCAGCATTCTCTTCAGATCGCCCCTATCAACAAGCCATTTACATTTTTTTTTTTTTCTTTCACCGTTATGTACTTTTAAAATGTCAGATTCTCTGAAATCATATTTTCGTTCCGCAGCTTAAATAAGCCTTAGGATTGCATGATTGACAGGAGTGTTGCAGGAACGAGAAGTTTATTAGTTCCTAATAAACTGTTTGTTATTTTAGTTCCTAATAAACTGGCCACCAAATGCATGTTCTGTTTTCACACACACACACACACACTGAGATTATTTTCGTTTAGTTTATAAGTTTCTGTAGTGCGCAGATTGCAAAGCGCGTAAAAATCAGTACCAAGGGAACTTAACAATGGTGGAATTGTTAAGGGAATCGTTACGGCAACTTCATACAGTACATCACAGCCATCGTTATTTAAAACCCTCTGCTTTCTCTTCTACGCTCTCTCTCTCTCTCTCTCTCTCTCTCTCTCCATCTCCATCTCCATCTTGCCCTTTATCTGTCATCTGCTTCATTTCTACATTATCACCCCATCTCTTTCTCCTTGCCCTCTTTCTGTCTGTCTTCTATAATGGCTTTTCTCTTCACTTCATTCACTGTTCCTTCCTTCCTCTCCTCTCTGATCTCTCTTTTTACCCCCCTCCCCTCCTTTCTTTCAATACTATCTACTTCTTCAATCTTTCGTTACCATCTCGTCGTTCTGCGCTTTCACTTCCTCTCTCTATGTCTCCTCAGGTGGGCGTATCTACCCAGTGTCAGTGCCCTATTCGAACAACCAGAGTACCAGTAAGACGAGCGTGACTCTCTCTTTGGTCATGCCAGCCCAGGGCACGCTCACCAACGGGACCAATACGGCTTCCACGCTGGAAGGAGGCACCCCCACGCCTGGGTATGGTTCAGTCCGTTTTTTCTTCTTCGTCTTTGCTCCAGTTTTTCCTATTAAAGTTTTGATTAATATTTTATGTAGAGGTCCATGTAGCATTGTGCACAGGCTGTTTTTCTTCTTTCTTCTCCACATTTCCCGCACGTACAGTAGATTTGTTTGAAGAGTGCACCTGCACCCTTCTCCAGAGGATGATTCCAGCACAGAGTATTGAATATCAGTCTACCTTGATTCATTTCCATTTCTTTATTTTATTGTTGTGCTCAACATGTGCAGGGCTCTTTTAAGGAAGTTATTTGTTGCACGGCTACAGTACGTCCTTGCACTGGTAGAAAGATGCACCCCAAAAGAAAAAAACAACAGATGTTATTTAGAAGTGTAATATAAAAGGAACATTGTAGTTCTGGGATCAAATTGTTTGTCATGTTAATAGCCAACTGCAAAACTGCCTGTAGGTACAGTACATTCACATGAGACCTTACACACAAGGTGGGATCAAAATGTTTTGAGATTTCAGACAGCTTGCATCGGGTTTACAAGTTCTCTTTTTTTTTTTTTTTGGGTCCGATATGACGACTTAAAACCTGGTAGTAAAACTCTACCTGATGGTTTGGCCCCTGGGGAAGAACACACAGCGCCCCAAATGTCAAAAAAGACAACGAGCATGCAGTTAGTCTTACCGCGGACCTGCAGTCGTGGAGATGATGTTCTCTTTCACTGTGTAGACTATCGCTTCATCTCATCTTTGTCTACCATAGTTTCGTAAGTTTCGTCACGCAAGTTTCGTCATCAGTAATGATACTCGACATGAAGGACAAGTCATTTACGGAACACCGACGGAATTCTTGGCAGATCTGGGGACGAACTTTACAGCGGCGCATGTGGCGCATGTTTAAATCACACGTGAGGACTGTTCCATATGACACTCCGACAACGGCAGCAGTATTGTGGATTGTTCTCCATCATCATGCACAAATTGCTGAAGGGTTTCGGGATTTTCGAGGGTTGAGCGCCTTGAAGGTCTTCCTGGTCCCTTGTCTTCTTTCAGTAATGTTCTTCCGCTCTTGTAGCGTGCGTGCCACTCAAATCACCTCATGCACTGAATGTCACGTTTGCTCTCACGGTTGCACAGCTCTCGAAGTATACAGGACGATGTCTTTTGGCACACTGACTTATGAAGGTCTGTGCTCCCTGTGAGTGTGCACACAGCCTTGTGTTGGCGTGTTACAAAACCAGACTTTTTGAACCACCCTGTATTGCTCAATCAGGGTCAACAAATGCATCATGCAAACTTAGGCTGACCCTGTCCTGATTGAGAGTGGGCAGAGTGTAAATCTTTGAATCCGTTGAAAAGGTAAATATTAGCCATGTAAATTCTTGATCTGGTCATTTTTTGTTTTGTTTTTTCTCGTCAGAATGAATAATATTCCTTCTGATCATGTTTGCCCCATGTTGGGGTAACATCAGGAGATGTATTAGGTGACCAGCTGTGGTTACGTTTCAGCAGGGGGTGCTGAAAGAGGCTCGCTTTTCACACGTTGAAAACCCTCCAACCAGTACTAGATGGAGTAGGACTGCCAAAGTGTGAATCATGATTTTTCTTCATGGGAATCACGATTCTCTCACACAAAATATTTATTGCACTCAAGTAAAAAAAAAAAAAAAACCTGCTGTCTACACAAATCTTTCATCTCTTTTGTTTTAAAAAGAAAATTTTCCCTATTTTTGAACCCTTAACATCAATTAGCTGGCGAACATAAATAAAATGTTGGCAGGAATAAATAAACAAGAGAGCTAATAAATAGTTTGTGAGCGCAAAAACAAGTTTTAAGCTCAGGTCAAGAAAATAGGGACACACTACAGCGACTTCACCAAGTGAACTGATTAACTTGTGTCGGTCTGCCTTCTCGTTCCACATCATGTGAGTGTGCGCAGAACGCCTTAAATGAGGAACAGCGATGAGAGAAGCGATCGAGCTGCATGACTGAATCATTAGCTAATCTCTGACCTGATTGGTGAATTAGTAGTGTTTTGTTTTACACCGTGCGAGTGTGATTGATGTAGCAACCTGGGATTATTGTCAAATAAATAAATGAATACGTGATCTGAATGCAGGGACTTGCATTCACATCCTTCAGAAATGAGATGGCGTGTACGAGTCTGTATGAATCAAGTTTCGGGGGTGCTGGGGTTTTTTTTGTGTATTTTTTTTGGATGAAGCAGAATTCTTGTAATCAATCACAGCAAAGAAGGCGGGATTTACGGAGAAAGATGACCTAAACTTAAAGTTTAAGAAAAATCCTGAGGAATTTATAATATTTAACAATTCACAGCTTTGTACGTCACAAAAGTTTCATACCGATTAAATTCTTTCAGCATGTGAACTCACTACTTATCGAATCAGCGTTCATGTAAACAGTGAAATTAGAATCTTCAAAAGGAATTATTTCAGCTGGAGTGAAGACATATTGTCCATGTACACAAAGCTACTGTTTAAATTTTTTGTTTTGTTTTTTTCAGTTAAATGCACAAATTACCGTAAATTCCTGGTTTATTAAATCAGGTTTGGGAATTTAACAGAACTGAAGTATAGACTAATACAGATCATAAATCTTTGGCCTCAAGTTAATTAGGATAGTTCAATAACTGTTAAACATTTACTCTCGTAGCCCGCAGCCTAATAGGTCCTTCGAGCCTCCTTACGCCTACACATTTTATGACCCGTTGTAAGCCCTTAATGTGTCTCCGTGTCCTCTCTCTGTGTGTGTGTGCAGGCAAAGTCCCACGGCTACCCTGCAGTCCACCAACACACACACGCAGAGCTCCAGCTCCAGCTCGGGCGACGGCAGCCTCTTCAGACAGCGCGCGAGCCAGGCGGCACAGCCGGACGAGACGGGCCGCGTCCCGCCCTATGTCGACTTCACCCACTTCTATCAGATGTGGGGCTCGGAGCACAGCGAGGGATCGAGAGGTCCGGGACCTCAGTAAGGGCTAGAGAAAGAGGACAAATCGAGGAACAAGGCCGCTTCCAGCAGTACCGACGTGTACAATGGATTGTAATGGCACGCAGTTACACCGAGTGCCAATTTGCTACCTTTGTGTAAGGACTTTATTAAGGCCAGAGTGTTTAATAGCCTCATTCTCAAGGTAATAGCCCCGGATTCGCAGCGCCTCCCTTTTCTGTTTGGTGCAGGAGCATTGTTCAATTACAGGTCAATTTTCATTGGATGATGAAATTCAAGCTTTATTATTATTATTACTAATAATAATACTGCTCTTATGTGTTTTTATATATATATATCCATATATATATTATATCTTAATCCTGCTGAACAAAGCCAGTCTGATCATATGTGATAAAATATCATCACGAACTGTTGCTATAGACGTTTTCGTGTATGTTAGGAAATGCATCATGTGACTACCAGGGGAGAAAAATACACAAACAATTACTGTAAAACAATAAAGTCCCTTTTCAGGGTGACCGTATCAATTAGTGGAGTAATCTAAACACCATTACAACCCCGATTCTTCGTTCTTACATAGAAATTGTACATTGTACGTACAAACATTCAGACTTTTTTTAGTAAAGTTAAACATATCACGAGAGTTAACTTTCGTTAACATTCGTAACTGCATCCAAACCGAGCATTCGGTTTTGATATGAGACTAACAGTCTCATCTTCAATATCTTCACACAATGCTATGAGAAAATGTGGCGTGACCTTTTTCTTTGTGACAGAGAAATGTATCGCCCAGCTCGGATTCCCGACGCCCGGTCACGGCTGTTTGAGCTGCTACGTTTTTTTTGTTTCGTTTTGTTTGTTTTTTTAACGCTGTATCTGGTAAAGCCCTGGTCCCGATGCTGGAACTCTGCATGCTTATACCGTATCATACGCTGAGTTCTCTAATGGACGCCTACCAGCTGAAGATCCAAAAGGGATTTTATTTTTATTTTTTTTATGTTAAATAAAGCATGAGGTAAAGCTTTAACACTTCTGTCTCTCACTGTGATACCAAGGGGCCGATTTTGAAGCGTTCGTACGGATTAGCCGACATGCTGGAGAGAGAGTGATATTATGCAAATTCAATTTGGAACAAGTAATTGCGTTGATATTGTCGTTCTGCGCAACGCTGAATGTCAGTGAGGTACTTGAGGCATTCTCATACACGCCGTTACTGAATACTCTTATTATAATACTTAAGTGTGTGGGTATATACTGTATTTATATATATATACACACACACAGAGTCAGCCAAAAAAAGGATACACATTTCAGGAAAAGTATTTTAATATTAAATGTATTGCTATACATTATATATTGGTATATATGATAATATTATGATGATATGATAATATTTTTAATGTAATATACCTGTACACCATGCTATTTTTCTTTTCCTGAAATGTGTATAATCCTTTTGGCTGACTCTGTGTGTCATATAGCTCTGGAAAAAAAAAAGAGACCACAGAATAAACAGTTTCTTATTCCATTCCTTTCTTCTTTATAGTCAGGCAGCGTGAACGAGTGAACAAGAGAATATTAAGGCTGTTTTCATTTGGTTATATTGGTTGTACTTTATTGTGCAGTCTTGCATATACGTTGTATTTACTAGGTTAGTACGTGGTGACATTCAAAATTGATCTGCATAGGAACTTAAAGTGTTTAAAAAGACTTTGTTTGCTCAGCAGTCCTTAGCACTTCGGTGCAATTCTGACACCATTCATGCTAGTGATGATTTTAGTACAATGTCTCCATCATTACAGAATGAAAATGACACAATATTTAACATTACATACAGTAATGGGGTTTTCCAGTTTCAGTGAACCTGAGTCAGATTTTTGTTATTGACTGACAGAAGTAGAGTTTGATGTGGCTTTTTGCTGTTGTATCCCACCCTCCTGAAATTTTATCATTTCGTTTTTTTTTTTTGTTAGTCACTTTTCTGTCAGCGCAAACTGGTCTGAGCATCCTCTATTGAGCTCTACTCTTTATTACAATAAGGCATTTCTGCCTACAAAACCCTTTTTTTTCCTCCACATTATTCTGTTTAGAGCTCCGTTGCGTATGAAAGTCCTAGGACTTAGGCACAGTTTAAAGTCACTATTTCATTTCACCCATTTTAAGGTTTAATTATGAACATTGGAAACATTAGAGTGGAACACCTTGATTTACACACCGATCAGCTATAATGTTATGACTACCACCAGGTGAACTGAACAACACGTCACCAACTATACACTGGTGACAGGATCACGGGCTCACCCGTGTCCTCAGGGACCAAAGACGAGCAGCCTGTCCAGTCCAATCACATAGAAAAGCCAATGCAGCACAACTGAAACCTGAAAAGGTCTCCATGCATGGCGCCACTGACCCAACCCCCGAATTGCAATCCGAACAAGAACCAATTGAATGAGCCAGACAAACAAGTCCAATTCACGGAGGCCCCACCCTGCACCCAAAGGATTTGCTGCCAACGCCACCAATTTGTGTTGTAATATCATGGCTGATTGGTGTATAATCATAGTCTGTATTTTTATCACGAGTTATTATTATGACTGCTCAAAGTACTGCTGTACAAACGTAGTAGTGTTGTTTGTACTTCAGCACCTGCTTTAAAATATATATATATATATTTTTTTTTGGTTTTTAAGATCACTTTATTTTAAAAGTATCTATATTATATAGCAGTAAATTCTATTTTACTACCACACACTCGCCTATTAAATACAAGCATGGTAGCAGTCTGTAAAATAAAGTGATATTTTCATTTATTTGTGTGTGTGCGTGTGTCATGTCTGTATAACTTCAAAGTTTCTAGTGCATTGCTGAAATAATAAACTTTAAATGCTGTCATTCAGTAAATTTTCTTGTATGTTGGAAAGGAAAATATATCATCAAACTTTTTTTTTTTCTTTAATGTAAACTCGGAATTAATTGAGCTGTAGCTCATCGTCACATTTAACGCGACTGGTTGAGTTTCACGTGCTTCATGCTTTTCATTTAAAAGTTTTTTTTGTTTGTTTTTTTTAACTCCATTTTGGATTTAGGTAAATTGACTGCTTGAGGCTAAATTAAGAACTTGAGACATTAAGCAAGGCACCAAGCTGCTTTAAAGCACTTTTATTGACACAGTGTCATAACCGTGGAGAATTGAGTGACTTGCCTCAATGTGAATGGCTCTAGCAGGTAGCTCCTACTTTATTTAGCTCAATGATTCTCTTCCATCTAAAAAAGTCTTCCTGCTAGAAACCCATTAACCACCAAACTCAAGTGAAATGTTTTGTCATCGTTGCAGTATTCATGTGATTTTCAAAATGGGGTGCATTAGCACAGATATATATTTTTAAGCTTGTTTCAGTGATGAAACCAAAAGGCAACACCATCCCAGCCAAGTACATAGTAGTTATTATATTTATTTATAGTTCTGTTAGTCATTTCAGACAGCTAAAGTTGCCCCAGGTTGCAAAATGCTTCTCTGTGAAAGTCTAATAGTATTTTTAAAATCCTCAAATTGTATCAAATACATCAGACCATAAGGGGAAAAAAACGATGTCAAAGGTTCTATATGTTACTATATCTTTAACTAGTTAACACAGGTCTTAGAGCTCCACCAAAGTGTGTGTGTGTGTGTGTGTTAATACCCCTCAGATAATGTTTTCTTTCCATTTCTCCTCAAATTTCAATCTCCCTTCATTTCCCTTTGTCTCTGAATGCACCGTTTCAGTGTCACGTGTAAATGTGACACTGACTTCAGGGTAGATGAGCTACAGCAGAGCTGAGTAACCTGAGTAAGCCTGGGGAGGGTATCTTCTTATATGAGGTCATAGCAGGGGGAAAATATGATTGGCTTTTTTTTTCTATACCAAATTGGAAAAAGGACAAAAACCAGGGAATGTTTTTTCATACTTTTGTCGCTTGTTTATACATGCACACAAAAAAATAAGTGAATTTTGGATAATAGGTTCCTTTAAAGGTGTCTTTTTTTCCTAAAGTGGAATATTTGTATATTCTATATTTTACACTTGAGTGGAAACATTAAGCACAGTAATAATGCATGTAAACTTTTGATTAAATCAATAAACAAACAAGACGTTTTCAAGTCAAACCGGGACTTTTGCTATAATAATAACTTCCTTTATTTCTTTATATAATCCCTTGCTACACTAATGCACTTATCCCAGTGGTTCACTAGTGCTTGGATACCATCAAGGTAGAAAGTTTTCTCAGTACGCCAAAACCATGATCCGACTATCGGCTTCGTGTCAGGACTGTATGGAGGATGTAGCAACAACTCCCAGCCATGTTCCTGTAATGTAATGTGCAAGGGGTGTTTATGAATAAATGTGTGTACAGTACCTACAGACAGATGCAGTTTTTCCACAAAACCCTGTCATGTCAATTTTCCACTCAATTTTTTCCACTCTGAATGTTTACAGGAATGATTGCAGTGGGCTCCGAGCCACCTCAGCCAGGATCATGATTCACGGACAAAAGCCTTCTTTAAAACATTTGCATCATTCAAATGCTTTACTGTGGCTAAGTGTCTACTGTGCTCAAAGTCTTCTGTAATCACCAGCACCACTAACAGGATGTGCTCGGATCAATTCTTCTTCTCATGACACGTCCCAGTCCCAGTTTGACTTGAACGCCCACCGTGAATGTATCCTAATTTGAACTAGGATATCCTGGGGGGGAGGGGGGGGCATCAAGGTTAAATTTGCAAACACGGTGATTTCCATGCAAATGGGGTGAGTGAAGTGTTCTAAAGTGTGCGATCCTATGATGATATAGATTACAAGCCCTAGTAAGGACTATTATAACATAATCATACAGTATTATTGATGTCAATGTTGATATTCGATTGTAACTCGCTATTACACTACACCAACATGCTGGATATAAATGCCTCTAATTTCAGTTTCATCTGAGCACACACCCCACTCTCAGCACCTTTACTGGAAGTTACAGCGAAACGGCAGATAAACTACACACTAATGGCCTTACAAGAACACTAATAGCAGATAGCCATATGGGAATTTGAGAACTGACAGACCAGACCTGCAGGCTAGCACACTAATAATCTTAGAGGCTGGAAAACGTCTGGTGTACACAACGCTTGATTAGAAACAGGACATTTCGTGCAGAAGTCCTTCATCAGCTGCACACTGACATGTGATACACTTCAGCTAATGGAGCACAGAAATGCCCTGTCTCACAGCATTTTTTTTACTCTATTGTGTGCATGTATGGTTTATAGTGGGGCTAAAACCATAAAGGAGAGAAAAAAAAAACACTTGCTTACACAACATTTGTACATCCATTTCTGCCTATGCAATGTCTACTCTGTATGTTTATACTGTATACTACAGTACCTACAGTACCCAATGTCCACTCTGTATGTTTATATACACCTATAGTACACAATGTCCATATACAGTATTTATACGCTCCTATTTGTATGCACCCACAGTACACAAAGTGCACTCTGTATATTTATACGCTCCTATTTATATACATCCACACTACCCAATGTCCACTCTGTATGTTTATATATTCCTACATTATACAATGTCCATTCTATATGTTTATTTATACCTACAATACAGTAAACAATGTCCACTCTGTATGTTTATATACATTACTTTTTTTTATATACCTACAGTACACAATGTCCACTCACTCACTCATCATCTGTACCGCTTAATCCTGTATTCAGGGTCACGGGGGGGTCTGGAGCCGATCCCAGGGGACTTAGGGACAAGGAAGGGTACAAGGGGGGGACATGGTGCCAATCCATCACAGGGCGCACACACACACACTCATTCACACACAACGGCCAATTTGGGAACGCCAATTAACCTAACCTACATGACTTTGGACTGTGGGAGGAAACCAGAGTACCCACAGGAAACCCACCAAGCACGGAGAGAACATGCAAACTCCATGCACCCAAAGACGGGAATCGGGCCTGGCCGGGAATCGAACGGAGGTGCAAGGCGACAGTGCTAACCACTACACCACCGTGCCGCCCCAATGTCCACTCTTTATGTTTATATACACTCCTAAGTACACATAGTACAGTAAATATTGGGCACACTCTATGTTTGTATACACCTACAATGCACAATGCACATTTTGTAAGTTCATATGCACCTGCAGTACAATATACACCATCCATTCTGTATGTTTGTATGCACCTAAAGTACACAATGTCCACTCCGTATGCTTATATACAGTACTTCTACAGTGCACAATTTCATCTATAAGTTTATGTATATGTACAGTACAATATGCAATGTCCACTTTGTATGTTTATATACACCTATAGTGCACAATGTCCTCTCCATGTGTATATAAATGTACAATACTCAATGTCCACTTTGTACACAAATATTCTTACATTTATTGTCATTGCATTTACAGTTTTTTTTTTTTTACATTTAGGTATTCCGCAGACACCCTTATCCAGATGATACAGTTGGCAGTCATGGGATTTTGAATCTGGGACCTTCCGAACCATAGTCCAATACCTTAACCACTGAGCTATGCCATTTTTTCTATGTATTTACCCATACATACAGTATATCTATAAAATGCCCACTTTGTACACTAATATGCATCTACACAGTGTCTATTCTGTGACACTTTGATTTGAACAACCCAGGAGGCCACTAGTTCCCGACATACTCAAACCAAGCTCAACTTGCACAGACAACCACACCACAGTAATTCTGATGTTTAATGTAAACATTAAACCAGTTCAAACACCAGTTCAAACACGCTCTTGACCTGTATCTGCATGATATATACTGTATTTTTTGTTTTTGGCCTGCCTTGCCTTTTCCTGCCACATAATTGTCTGATTAGCATGAATGTGCAGACATTCCTACAGTAATAACACCCACACAAGCACAGTGTTCATTCTGTAGGTCCTGGTAGGTTTTTTTTTTTTGGAAACAGTGGATAGTAATAACTGACAGTTGGTGACATATTGACTGTGGGTCCAAAAGGGGTTAGGAAATTTCAGAAAAAATGGGTCCCGAAAGAATGACGATTTCGAAATCTTGAGACACTGGAAGTAATTTAGAGAGAGAGAGCGAGAGAGATGTGTGTGTGTCTTGTGCAATCGCAGTGTACATATTTTTGTAAATAATTATTATCGAATAATGATTGTTTAGTAATAATATATAGTTGATTATCAGAATCAGAAAGAGCTTTATTGCCAAGTACGTTTGCACATACAGTACAAGGAATTTGTAATGGAGACAAAAGCTTCCAGAGACAAAACACCCACACCCACACACAAAATATAATAAACTATCAAAAAAATGGAATGAGATTTTTATCCAGGTATTATCAAATTCAATTATGTTTAAACAACTCTTTGGAATTGTTTTACTCCTTCCAGGAACCTTATATCCAACCTGTACATGTATAAACTTATTCAACCAATATGACGTCATTAGTGTAATGCTCTTATCTCATTCTGTCCGTGTGCACTTTATGAGAGGACAGTCTCGGTGTGCACTTCTTGTCTGTAGCTCAGGTTTGTGTTTACGATGTTGTTGTTATTCCACCCCTCTAGAGCCCCACCCCACCTCCCTTCGCGCCCCCCGCCCCCGTGCGTGCGCGCGTTAAACGACTAAACTAGGAGGAGGAGGAGGAGGAGCCGTGGACTCGTGCAATGCCCCCTTGTCTCCCTCCCTCCCGTATTCTTTTCAAGAGAGAATGAAAATAACGGAACGCGCGCGCGCGAGAGTGAAAGGCGGGGGGAGCTCTTGGTGGTGGCGGTGCTGCGCGAGCGGAAAGGCGTCATTTTAGCCCAAATACGAGTCACGCAAAGAGCGGCGGCGAAGGAAGAAAGCGAGAAAGGGGGTGGCGCCGTGAAGACGTCAATATAATAATAATTTGCGCGAGCGTCGGTTTCCTGTTCTTCTCTGTCCGCATCATCATCATCACCACCACCATCATCATCATCTGCAAAGCAGCGGAAAAGCAGCACAGCGAGCGGGATGGCTACGTCTTCGTCGGTGATCTACCGCGCGAGGCACCGCCAGGGCTGCGGCGTCGGTGCACGGTCGCACGCGGGCGTCGTGTTCACGCGCGGCTGTCAGTGAAGTCACGCGCCTCCTCCTCCTCGAGCTGCAGGTTCGCTCGCGCTTCCCCGCTGAGGATCCGGACGCAGGCCGTCGTCCCAGATCTCTCTTTCTTCCTCTCCTACTCGATTTGCACGCGACTGCGTCCTGATAACGGAAACCGCGCGTGGGTTTGAGTTGGGGAAAAAAAACGCGCTCGAGACAAAAAAAAAGGCACGGATCTTCCTCGCTTTTAGCTTTTCTCTGGAGACCCCCAAACCGGGCGATGGGTAAGTCTTACTGTCAGTGCACACACACACACACACACACACGTATACTGCGTCTACTTAGGATGACCGTGCACACACACAACACACACACGCAACACTGTACGGCTGTGTAAATTTTCGATTTCGAAAACTCGATTTAAAAGGCGCACGTGATGATTGACACGTGACGATCAATATTAGTTACTTTGTTACTCCGGTTCCGCTCTGACCAGCTTCATCACCCCCTCACACAATCACGTGTGCAGATGTTCACGATGATATCTGGTTTCGATAAGAGGCACGGCTCGACCCCAGAAATGTCTAACAAAACACTGTAACCATACAATCTCACGCGAGATCAAAGAAACACGCACACACACAGAGTGAGAGAGAGAGGGGCTGGGGCAATTAAGATGTTCGTTTCAAGCAGGTGTGTAAAGGACGTCTGTGAGGACTTGCTGCTTTCTGGGTTCTTGACAATATGACAAGCTGTTTTTGTTGGTCTTACTGAGTTTAAAGAGACAGGGGTGAGGTATGAGAGCAGCTGCTATAACATAAGTGATATCAGGAACCTGTTAAAATGCACAATGTGGATTATTCATGATTATAGAAATGCTGTGTGATTGATGGTAAATCTATCTGTGTGTGGTATGAGGAATGAAACGCTTTGGGATGTGAYGTTGTAGCAGCGACATTTCCAGATTAAACCCTAAATCTGTATTTAGGGTTTTGAGGACAACACAAATATAAATTTTCACAAAGTCTGCTGCTTCAGTGTTTTTAGAGATTTTTGTCAGATGTTACTATGGTGTACTGAAGTATAATTACAAGCATTTCATAAGTGTCAAAGGCTTTTATTGACAATTACAGCAAATGTATGCCGAGTCAATATTTGCAGTGTTGACCCTTCTTTTTCAAGACCTCTGCAATTCACCCAGGCATGCTGTCAATCAATTTCCGGGCCACATCCTGACTGATGGCAGCCCATTCTATGCGCAATCATTGCTTGGAGTTTGTCAGAATTTATGGGGTTTTGTTTGTCCATGTGCTTCTTGAGGATTAAAGTTCTCAATAGGATTAAGGTCTGGGCAGTTTTCTGGCCATTGACCCAAAATTTGTGTTTTGTTCCCGGAAACAAAGCCACTTATTTACACTTTTGCTTTATGGCAAGGTGCCCCATCCATCATGCTGGAAAAGGCATTGTTCATCACCAAATTGTTCTTGGATGGAAACAGCAGACTTTGTGAAAATGATTATTTGTGTCGTTCTCAAACTTTTGGYCACGGCTGTGTTTTATCGTTTCTGAGATGAGATGCGATTATACTTGCTGTACAAAGGGAAGAGTTTGTGATTGAGTTCGTCCGTCTGTTTCTACCTTCTCCTATGAATATGACTAGTTTTTGTAAATATATAGTTATTCATATGGATCGGTTGTGTTTTTKAAATCACAATAGACGTATGCCTTTAATTTTTTTTTTAAAGCTATCAATAGTATGTTAGTTTTAACATCATTAGTGTTCACAAGAAAAGCACATAGTGAAATGACGAACTGAGGCTGGTGCTGATTTCTTTCTTGTAGATTCATCAAGTTTCATGCAGTAAATCACCTCCTGGATTTGATCTCCATTTGGACTGATGTTCTACCATGGAATCAGAATTGTGTCAAAAAGAACATTGAACAGTTTTTTCAAAAAGTGAAAAACCTAAAATTACAGCAATTAACATATATCCTTCACTTTCCGGTTATATGCAGCAGTTTGWCGTTTGTACTTTTGACCTAAAGAGTCATAAAGTGATACTTCCCCCTTGACCACCTGGCTTTGGGAGGGTCTTACACAACAGTTTTTTTTTTTCCTGGATAGAAACCTGGATGTAACCTTAAAATTTCTCAACTGATAAGTTGTCAATAATTTGTTTTATATGACATGCCAACTCAAGAAAAAATCTGTGCAACAGCTGTTTTATATAGTTTATATCTGTAATGGAAAAAACCTTCATGTATATTTCATGTCCATTAAATTATATGACATTATATAGGGACGTCTCCACAAGTATTAACACAGAAAAATAAGCCRAATTMATGTWGAAAAATGAATGATTTTCCACCAGGGAAGTAAAATTCGTGTAAGTCTAAAACACTTTCTGTCTCAAGCACCTAGCAGTGATTATAGCCCAACCATTGAGACCTTAACTAACYGTAGACACAAAACATTTTTTTGTCCTATCCATAGATTATAAACCTTTGAATATACAGTAAAAACAACCTAATTCAGTTGAGAAATATAAATGTTATAATTAGGGATACCCAGGTGCCGTTTTATTAAGATTGTAATTCTTTATAGTAAGTATCAAGATTTTATAAATATATCATTTCAGTATTATTTTATTACCTTGTTTCAATTTTAAGACCCTGAACCKTAAAAAAAATCTTTAAAAGCGTTATTCATTARCTTCGCACCTACATTGAATAYGAGTAMCTAATTSTATCTCTGATAATATACTTTTTTTTTAATACCTGATACTTTTAACACTTATAAATCAAATGCAGTATTTAAACAAAACAAAATTACTTCATATACAAGAGTTTATTATTGAACTCATTTTAATCGAAATAAACTAAACACTACATTTTACCTGAGCAGCACATATCTTTGTCATCCGTTATAATTATTTCCAACCAAACTTGGCAATGAGTGAATAGTTCAGCGTGTACCACCTGTAGGATTATAAAGAAACAACAACGTTGTACTGCCTCAAATGCCCTCGATGTATTGAGCAGATGTGAGCGCGGCTTCCAACTTTTCAAGTCTTGTGTGTTTCGAGGCTAATTAGCGCACATGGTGTTTTAAAACTGGTTTAAGTGTTTGTAAGGTGTGGGTCTGACACTAATTTGCTTGCTTTTGATGATAAAGGCTTGGAGGCCCTCGTGCCCTAARCCTCCTGGGATAGGGTCCAGACTCCCCGTGGGCGACACGGTGGTGTAGTGGTTAGCACTGTCRCCTTGCATGTCCAGGGTCCAGGTTCGATTCCCGGCTGTGTGTGCATGGAGTTTGCATGTTCTCCCCGTGCTTGGAGGGTTTCCTCCGGGTACTCCGGTTTCCTCCCGCAGTCCAAAGACATCTAGGTTAAGTTATTTGGTGTTTTCAGATTGCCTGTAGTGTGCGTGTGCCTTGCGATGGATTGGCTGGCGCCCTGTYCAGGGTGTACCCCGCCTCACAAGTCTCCTGGGATAGGCTCCAGGCCCCCCCGTGACCCTGAATACAGGATTAAGCGCTAATGACGATGAGAGAGCGAGTGTGTGAGTAAGGCTCGGAGGCTTTTTAAATGCTCCCTTTTTAATGCGCCATAACTTTCAATAATGTAAATCCATAGAAATGCGTTTCTTTTGCACCACTGAAGTTCGTGCACTCGGCACAGAATCAGTGATGTCCAAGGCTGCTCGTTCACGGCTGATCAAGTTGAAAAATATTTTATCAATTTTAGAGAAAAGTGAAAAGAATTTTTTTTTTTTTTGATGAGAATTTTACAAAAAATTATTTATCTGTAATTCAAAATCCTGATAAAGTGTTTAAATCTTGCCTGGGCCTTCAGGCTACTTGGAGCTGACAGTTTACTACTGTGGGCCTTCTCAGCTCCGGTCTCAGAGGCTCACTGCTTTGCATAGCTGCAAGGTCTCCTAACTCCCAACACATCTGATCTAGTTCATCAGCTCATTATTAAGCACTTCGTGGGTGGGATGAGATGTGGTTGCAGCTGCGAAACCTCAAAATCATGCAGGGCCCTGGAGTAAAGACCAGAAAAGGTGCAGTCACAGTCCAGAACAAAGCTTTTGTTCTTGATTTTCTTTTAAAGTGACGACTTGGATCAGTGCATACAAAGACAGTGCTGCCTCTGCAGTATGCAGGAGTATATAAACAGATTGACGGCAAACCGTGATGCGCCATTTTCTGACTTTTATTCATTTTGGCAAATCTACGACACACAAGATTGTCTATAACCAAACAAAAATAAAACTTAAAACCGCTCTACAAGAAGTCCCGGACTTGYGAACACGTTCCGTTCCAGGAAACGGTCGTATGTTAGATTTGTTCGTAAGTCTGACAAAATGAGCCTTATACACCTCTGAAACAAATTTACAATATAAAACATAAAAAACCAAACTCACAGGTCACACAGACCTCRTTTGWAGATGTCAGGGGAGGACAACGCTACATACTATTTATTTATTTTGCACTTGGACAGACGCCAAGTTGACAATTTTCTGAGATTAGGATTAKTCACCATAAGGACAGCCATTTCCTATCATCGTGCCCCCTGACTCATTGAAACGGGTGAGGCTGACATTTTATATTCACTGACGCACTGAAAATATTATATTATAATAGTAAATATTGGTATCTGTTGCACTGCAGTGTCTGTTTTTTGTACAATACTGCAATATACAAATGTTCGTAATGTGAGGTCTGTTCATATCTGTGAAACTTCACCATTCGAATGTTTGTAAATCGGGGACTTGCTGTATAAACGTCCACGTTTTTGCTCAAAGCATGACATTTAACTGCCTGATTTTCAGCAAAAGCCGCCACACCTCAAGGAGCCACACATTCCCATTGCTTCTTTCTGTCATGTGATCAGTGAAGCGGAGATATTTCCTGTACGATGCAGTGGCTGCTGTGAGTTGTTTGGAKGTGTTCAAAGCGTTTTAAGAGAATGTTGAAGCCATGAAAAGGACGTTAACACTCCCATTGCAGTCATTCCAGCAGTAATATATTCCAGGTGTATGTCAGTTGACGTCTGTGATRCATTCTGTGAAATAGGAGATTGAGATTTTGGATGCTGCTCAAGCACCATGTTATATTCTTAGCAAAACTACAGTACATGGGATACTGATGTGTAAGCACTGTGGTGAAGCAAAGAAATAAAATTACAAAACTTAAACTATGCACGAGAGACCTAAGACGCACATGTGGTGTGTGGGGAGCTGTTGGTTAAACCAACATGTACCGAACTGAAAGTAAAACTGATTTGATGTTTCTCATGATCTTTAGCAATCTTTGTAATTAAAAAGGTTTTGTGTGCAACAAAACTCAACACTTCGATCATTGATCTAATTTGCTACCACTGCTTTGTTTGACTTACTGCAAAATATCATCCTCGTGACTCAAATAAAACACTTTCAGTTTGTGATACTTCTTGCTTCATTTTGCTCAAAACTGGAAAAATGGATTTATCTCGTTTTGCTGTCAAACTGTTGAGATGTGATTAAGACCGATGAGTCGATGTTTGGTATTGTATTATTTTCCCCTATTAATATGTTGCTTGAATAATGTACGTAAAGTCAGGATCAAACTTTACTAAACTGTGTCCATGATAATTTTGCACATATTTCTAAAATAACTCCTTCTACAGTACATCCCGTGACTGGAGCTTTTGATGCACACTTTGATACCGCATCTTGAAGTTCTAGGAAGATAAACCTTAAATCTCACTTGAATCTGTTTGGGTTTCTGACGGTCAAGCTTTTGAACACCGAAAGCTTTCGAAGGCGAGATATCGTGACTGGATCGAAAGTTCACCGCATCACATCTTTAGATGGTTACTAGAGAGCTTTGGTTGAAAGGGTTTTTAGTGAATAAACATGGTTGGCTGGATGTAGCGTCAGGCAAACATCCTCTTCCTGTGAAAGGACGTGGTTCTACCTAATGACCAAGCGTGCCAGACTCTCAGTGGTGGAAAGCTGGAACTTTCTGGAACTGAAAAACAAAACTCAGAAATGACATATCCGGGCACTAGATTTAAATTTAATAGCAGATAAATTGCAGAAGTGTGAATTGTTTTCCTAATTCCCTAATAATTTCGCTGCTGTTTTCATACTGATTCACTGAAATTTTACTGTCTGAAATATGAACCTGACAGTATTTTTTATTTTATTTTATTTTATTTTGATTTTTATACACCCAGAGGGCCTAGAGGGTATTTGACCTCATTTTACGCCTCATTGAACTTTGTCCCATAGACAAGGTCTTTAAACGTTGAGTTTGTGTGAGTGTGTGTGGGCACTGTGACCGTGTAAGGCTTTTGGGACCGGCTGGATCAGGACTTGGACGTCTTTGTCTAACATTATTATTTGGTTCAAAATGGCTGCCCCAGCCGGCTCCTCCGTGGCTGAATAGAGATTGACATTTCAACACCGAGGCACCCAGCTTGCAGTTTGGGCCTCAAACTACATTTTTGTATTTGGGCAACCAACACCGTGTAGATTAGTGTGCAACATTAGCATGCTCTCTGATGTGACATCCGTCTCTAACGGGGTCTCTGGCAAAGCCCGTCTCCTTCTCCCACCCTCTTATCTGCTTTTCCAGTTTCCCCTGAGGTGTGTTCCCTGCGAATGACAGCTGCATGTAATGCAACCACATCTCTTTCTTAGAAAAGAAACAAGAGAGGAAAAGCAAGCGAGTATGGGAGAGGTGAAAGGAGAGATGAGAGACTCTTGCCCCATGCTGCGCTCGACGAGACCGACTCCTCGTTAATTCTGTCAGCGAGGGGTCCGACGCCTCAGAGGCGACGGAGCTCAGAGTTGAACTATAAACCTGACTCACCGGCTCTCGCATTGTACAGGATAGGTCCTGGTTTCTATAGAACATAGTCTGAGAACATGCGTGAGGGCTCTTTCTGTATGCCGGTGTTTACTGATTCATTGTGAAATGTATTACGCTACAGCTTTCCGTTACATCCGTTTACACTGTTCTCTGTTCTGATTGGACTGATTAACTGTCCTTGACTGTAAATCCTGGCTGCGAGATAAATCACAGCTTTATGGTAATGCATTCATTCTCATACATTATTACTTCTCTAATAACTTGCATTATGCATGGATGATGCTTACATAAATATAAAAAATGTGTAAAAACTGCAGATTTAACACTGTTCGTTTTTTTTTTTCAACTTTTTGCCCAATTTTCCATCTGATCAGAAACTCCGCTCATACTGCTAAAGCCTAAGAAAAATCAGGAACAAGCTTGTTTTATAGCGATTACACAACATTAACTGTAACCATGTGCAATTTTAAATGTACTTTACCAAAATTCCATTGTATTAAAACAGTCAAATCTAAGAGACTTTATGATCTGAGCTAATTTTTTACCACCAAGTAGTGCTGCCTGCCTGCAAACAATATGCAACACGTACTGTAGGGATTGCCATCCGTCATCGTGTAACGGCGTGGTAGTCATCACCATCATCCGTTGTCTTCAAACACCTCGTAAATCAGTTATGGGAATTTGACCAAACAGAACCTTTATTTAAAAGTGGCACATTAAGTGGAAGACTCGTACATTTTTCTTTATTTGGACGAATAAAAATATATAGTTCATTACATCGTGGAGATAATATAATTTGTACTGCAGTAGTCTAAGCGGAAGATATGATCCATGACTTACTGTAATACAGGATTTTGTATAGGATACAAAATTGTCCCGAGTCCATGCTAGTCTGCCCCAGTTGCAATCAGTTGGCGTGGCAAGTTGGCACAGAAATCTGTAAGCTTGTAAGCGGTGCAGACTCAAATCGGCAAGTGTGCAGAGGAGAACAGGCTCCTCTCGACATGCTTCGAAGAATATTAGATGTTTGATTTTTTCAGAGATGACTCTGGGCACCGACTCGCCCGGGGAATACGCAACGTCAGAGCCAGTGAACATAGCGGAGGGAGATGAGATCGTGGGGCTGGACAATCTGTGTTTTTCAATATGCGACCAAAAATCTGAAAGTGAGAAAAACAGTTGTTTTTGGAATATTTGTTTCCCAAACCATAAAGGAAAAAAAGGATAAAGGCTTATTTTCTGTTTTATGATGTTCTGCACAAATCAAAGATTTTAAAATAAAAAATCATATAACGCATTTTCACATTCCTTAATTTGTCTTCTTTTTTTTGGGGGGGAGGGGAGGTTTTTACTTGTTTCTTCATGTTTGTATTGATACACGGATTCACCCAAATCCTTTTTTTTTCCTTTCTCAGAACAGATCCTAGCCTCTGTCTTACATTCTTGTTTTTTTGTTCTTCTTTTTAAAAAAAATTACTCTCGGCCTTTTGAGAGTTGTGAGCGTTCGGTTGGCCTCAGCTGGAGTGACCTGTAGCCTACATTTGATGCCTCATCTGGCGAGTCTCTCCTCAATCTTTCAGGATTGTAAAAGTCGTTTAGTGTCTCCCCAGTACAGTAGTGCTGCGCAGGTAATTGCAAGAAATTGGATTCGCAATATGGACCTGTGAAATAATTTAATTGCAAAAGCCTGCAAAGTATTATACGTAATATATAGTGTAGATAGTCAGGAATTGAGATCTAGTTTGTCAATAATTAATATTTAATTTAATGTAATTAAAAAAAAATAGTTTTGAGGTGATGAATAAATATTGACAAATATCGTCTTAATGAGATCATTTGAGTCATTGTTTGCTGTTAGCCTAGATAAATACTGTTGAATACAAAGTGGTACATTTAATAATTACTCATCGCWGTTTAAATCACAATCGCAATATGTGTYGAAATAATCAGAGTTTTTGTTAATCAAATCATGCAGCCTTAATCCTCAGCTTTATAAGCAACCTGTGTGTCTAGATACTGTATGCTTTCTCATAATGTAGGTCAACACAATTAATCACATTTTAATCACGTGGCTAATCAGTTTCCCTCCTTCTCAATGTATTAAACACAGTTGATTCAGATAAACGGCGCACTTAGCCAAAGTGAACTATGTGGCTAACGAAACTCGGACATTACTTTTCATTACCCTCAACTCATGAGTTCTCCATTCATAATCTGGCATTAATTTTATTACTACGCTTCAAGATAAATGCACATGTATAGCAATAAAAGACTCAAATAAGACTAAGAAGCGGTCTTACAGCGATCCAGGGATTTAAAAGGCTGATAATCTGTAGCGTGAAAGAAAATCCTATTTTCTATTAAGGTTAATGTTCATGATTTGGTTAAATAATAGTGATGAATGGCTGTGATCTCAATATTGAGCGAAAGTAATGGGAAGATCGTTTGAGCTGTTATCATGGAGACCTATTGTAATGGAAATATTGGCCAAGGATACAGATTACAAAAGCTTTTTTTTTTTTCATTTTATTTTTTAACATTTTTTATGATCAGCAGTATGAAAAGCAGTGTGTGCAACAGATGGCGAAGATTTTGAAGGAGGCCTGCTGTGAGAAGATTACTTCAGCAAATTCAGCAAAAATCTCAGAAATCCTGAGAGAGTAAAAGCTTGTCGAAGTTAAAAAAAATTTTTTTAGAGACCTGTGAAGATGTTAAATAAATGTTATAAAAGAGTAAAAGGCTAAAGAGGATAAATTTGTCCTGTTGTCGTTGAGGTGCCTCAGTATTCGAAGTTGAGCTAAGCTACTGTTTGCTAGGCTACTGTTTGCTATGCTACGCCCTAGCTRTTTGATTGTATTTTTAATCAAATTATTCGGCTTATCTTTTCAATTAACAACCCARAGTTACATCTTATCATGCTTAACAAGAAGTGAAAGCTCTCGAACCTTAATTAGCATGAAGCAAATCATGGCACGCTAATGGAAGGCTGCTAATGTTCACTTCTTGTTAGCTATATTAGCAGCATAATCACAGGTTTAGGTGTAGTTTTTTTTTTTGTAGTCTCTTTTATTTTCTGTCTTTTTTCTTGATTTTCTGCTGACCATTTTCTTTTCTTTTCTTCTTTAAATGATTTAGGTGTTGGATTAGGTTTTTAGCAAACTGCTCAGATAATTATCTATTTATTTAGTTGCTGCTATTACAGCTAGTGATGCTATATAGTGTAGCTCTTTATCTCCAGTCAGTGATGAGTATTAGTCAAAAAGAAAATAATTGTAAGTGTCTGTCATGGACGAATACAGATAAATAGGGTTTGCGTCTCTAAAATTAGCTTGGTATGATTCGAACAAAATGTCTTTTTTTGTTGTTATTGTTGCATCTTAGCTCCCATTGATTAAACTGAGAAAGCTGTAAATGTATTCACTCTCAAAACTCACTCTGCGGTTTGAATTGAGAAAAGAAAATGTCTTAGAACTAGAGCTGTGAATCAGTGGCAGACTGTTCGATTTTTGGGGTTTTAAGCAAAAAAAAAAAAAGTATTCAGTAGCATCAATGTTTTTTGCCTGTTTTATCTCAACCAACTTTTTACAGGTTTTAAAATATTAAAATGTATTGAAAGTATCTTCTAAGCACTGAAATGCCATCTAACTAGTGTTGTTGATATTTTTTCTTTTTTTTCCTGATAATCTTCCAAACTTCCAAACTCCCATCATGCAGGTGGCGGTATTGCAACAACCGAGAATTAACTCAAAAGAAGAAAAAAAACATAATCTTGCAAAATGTGAGTATTTGCAGAAGACGCAAGCAGATTGTTTTTTCAGCCAAAACTGTGCTTATATAATGTAAGGATTCATCAATCTTAGACTGTCTAACGTAACTAAATTGGGAGGACACAACATCACAAGCGTTATGAACCGGATTAAATAACTGAACTAAAGTCACCAGTGAAATGAGCAWTGTTAGTGTTCTCTTAATCCCACCAGAGAGTCTTGGCAATATATAAGGGGCGTTCAGGTCAATCCGGGACTTGTAATGTGATTTCTCATGAATGAAGTAAAAAAATAAAATGCTTGACATTTACAGAAAACTTTGAGCACAGAACGGTGATGAGACTCTTAGCGCTTTAAAATATTTGAATTGTGCAAATGTCTTAAAGAAGGCCGTGAATGAATTAATCCTGGCCGAGGTACCTTAGAGGAATTCGGCTAGGATGTTATTGCCACCTCCACCGTACAGTCCTGACTTTGCGTGCATTAGCGTAGCAGAGGATTATACAGCGAAATAAAGGTAGTTTTTTTTTCTTTCATAACTGTGTTCTGTTATTCTGCACAATCAAAAGTCACGGTTTGACTTGATCACTCCTTGTACATTATTTAAAACCACACTGAGGAGCTCACTGAGGAGTGCTTAGTCTGATTACAATCATCATTTTTTTTTTTTTTTTGCAAGCATATATTTATGTAAACGCCGAGGCAGCCAGTGAACAATAACAGAGGGTGTCTGGCGCTGACTGGTCGACAGCACTGGCCYACGCTCTAACCACTCGATTTGATGTTTTACCGAGTGATGATGTGTTAGGGCTTGGTGTGGAGGTCCAACCGACATTATTACGGTATGACTGGGGTACGTAAAACGTATTCGGGACTCAAATGATGGACCTGAACAAGACGGCTAGATGAGGGATAATAGACTGCATACGCCGTTAGCGTGTCTATTTCAGTCTTTTATGAACGCCTCACTTGTCTTTGCAACTGTGATGCTATTTGCCAGGCACTTCAGAAATGATGGAACAGCTCCATCAGCATACACTTGTCCCTGAGCTCTTTCTATATAAGGCACCACAGCGTTTTCTTTCTCTCTCTCTCTCACTCGCACACGCACACGCACACGCACACGCACACACACACATACCCAGGCCCACATACGGACACTGTCAAAATGCAGGCACCAGAATAGCATTGTTGGGATGCTGGCTGGCTTTTGTCCTGTACGTGTCACCTCACCGAACATACCTAYTTCAGGAAAAATAGTGCTGGCCTGGCTTTGACCTCTTTATGGCACGGACAGAGAGATTGGAAATTAAATGTTCCATTTGATTTTACTTACGGGAATGATGTGTAAATACAAGCCATGGAAAGGAACACACACTCGCACACAGTCATAAAAACAGCAATTACAGGAAAGGCAGCTCAAGTTTAACCATCTTCTGAAACCGTATAAAAGCGTTATTCATCTTCTTTTCAGGAAACGGCACATTTAAGCTGTGCCAGTGTTTTCGCCCCCCAGTTGTGTTTCTGGGAAAGATCTTAGGCAGCTAGGTATATTCTGTCACAAGATTTAATGTTCTTAATGGCATACAAGCACGTCCCTGTTTGGGGTTTGTCTATGTACAAACAAATGTTGGCTTTTTGCTTTTTTGTTTCCTCACCTTAAACAAATAAAGGGCCGGGTTTTAAAACAATATGGAAGATGACGGGCGTCGGAAAGAGAGAGAGAGAGAGAGAGATGGGAAGTGTAGGCAGCTGTTGGAGCCTCTGTGCCAGCCAGCTGTCTGCTGCGCTCAATCACTTGAACGAGGGATGAAGAAATATAAAAGGGGAAGGACGAATAAAGGGCAGGCTTTTTCATTGGGACGGTTTGGTGAAAATGAAAAATTACACATTTGTGAAGCAGCCAGGGGAAATCCATCAGGTTTCTGAATACCGGTAAATGTTTTTTACTGCCTCTGACACCTCAATTGATTCCACAAAAAGACAACAACAAAAAAAAACGATGCAGTAATGGGATTTTTAAAACTTCCTTGTTTTGCCGAGGTCAATTTGACTGAATAAGTTGTCATAAAAACCCCAGTTTTGGAGCGTTATGGTTCCCTTTCCTTTCTTAGTTTACCATCTGGTTTTGTTAGTGTTTTGATTTAGTAAAGTTTAGTATTAAGTAATTAATTGTTCTGTTATATTGTATACCGTACTGTATATGTCCAGTGAACGAATTTAGGCCTGTTTTTTTATTATTTTTTTTAACTTCCTACCAGTTCTGTGAAACTATATGTGTACTTTACGCATTAAAGCCTCAACCATCAGCGAGGAATCTGGTTCAAATCCTATTGCGACAAATCTCTSGCAGGTGGACTAATAACGTTTACATTGATATAACCAGAATAATTTGACGTAGAAATTGGTCRTTTGTGCCTTTTAACGCGTTTGAGACTCAAAGAAATAATGCACAATAAATGTTTGAGATCTTAGAACTCATTTATTCTTAAGCCTGCCAAAATGGAGATATCTCATTTTGCTGTCAACCTTTTCATATAGAATATTTGTCACATTCAGTTAATGCTCATATTTGGTATTTCATATAGAATTACTATAAATTCAGCATCTAAATGGTTTTCTCAGACGCCCACTCTTATCTCTTTCCTTTACTGGCTCCAAAGGTAATGGTTGGGTAATGTGGCTAGCAAGTAATGGAAATCTGCCCTTGTAGCTCTATCATGCAAAAGTGCAAACATGGCGTTGGGTGATTCATAACATTTGTCTTAAGTGGAAAATTGTCACGAGTAGAAAAACCCTCAAGAACAAAACCTTGAAAGCACAGTGACAGCCGCACCACTTTGGCTTGGTCACGAGAGCCAGCTTTCCATGCCACCCGGAGAAAAGCCTTTACAAGTCTACCCTTTAAAAAAGAACCTTCCATTTTATGTCTTGTAGATCTTTTAAAGCTCTGCGACTTAAAAAAAAATATGGACTGTCGGCCCTTTCCTTCCTTTCCCTCCCTGAAAGTTGTTTTGAAGATTAGAAGTCCTTTCAGGACTCAGAGTGGAAAGCTTTAGACAAAAGGCACTTGGCAATGGGAGAGGAAGGAAGACGCGCCGCTSGAGCTTCAGTRTAACGTGTAACGTGTCCAAGAATCAAATTCGTCTTCAGTTTCAAAAATCAGAGGCTTGGTTAACGTAGAAGCTTGGCGTTCTGGGGTGTTTGAACATACCATGCACAGGAATACGATGCACCATAAACAGGAAGAAGGGATAAAGCAAAGTGTATATGTTACTGTATGTTTGATCAATTCCTGTTAAACCTGCTACACCTGGGGATTAAAAGTCATTGTAGCTGGAAATGTATTTTTTACAGACGCAGTAACAGGAACTGACTTGTCTAGAGGTTGTCCCTCCACATTAAACATAACAATGCATGGATATGAAGTAGAGCTGTGTGAGATTCAAGCAGTTACGCGCTTTAATTTACCTGCATCAGCTTTCAATTCAGAATCGAGTCACTCTCTTAAAATKATTTAGCTAAACGTCCAAAAATTTCTTGAATAWACTAGGAGGAAAGACAAAGCACTTGCATCTTTTGCAAAACGAGAGGTTTTTGCTTTGCAGATACTTTTGTGAGAGTATCGCTTCTTCGTCTTTTGACTTTATGGACGGTTGCCAAGTATCGGACTGGAGTGTGGAGCAGAAGATCAGCGAGAAAAACAGATTGTTGATTTGCATGAGACTTTTATACAATCAACTACATAAGCTGCACAACATTACAGTGCTTATTAAATCATTTTAGCACTTAAATACAAGAAATGTATCTGATTGAGACGGTAAGGCTTTGCTTGCTAGATGCCCTTATTATGTCTTAGTTTTTAGATGTTTTTTTTTTTTTTTTTAGCAATTAAACAATACATTTTAATAAATGTTTACCACTATTGTTCAGTCCTGATTAAAATCTAGTCAGAAAATCTAACAAATCACGTTCTTCTTTTGACTTTATGGGCAGTTGGTGCTATACTGCCACCTACTGGACTGGAGTGTGAAGTAGAAGATCGACAGGAAAATAATAGCATAATTAAAAAAAATATTTTATAATTTGGTTTTTGATACACAAACTTGAAATTGTCTTGTGTAGCTTTGTGCAGTTATATTTGCTACATGTTACATTTGAACATGTAAAAAGTTACATTTATTTATATAAAGCTTATTTATCTTAATAATAATAATAATAATAATAATAATAACAAATCTGATCATGAGAAATATGAGATGTTTATGCATATTTAAGAGATTTTAACAAAGTAGAAAAAAAAAAAAAATATAAACTTAAAAAAAAAAAAAACCTATAACAGTAAAGAATGAGAATGGACAAGGAGTTCTCCTTTTTCTCCCCCAAAATCTCTATTTTTTTTTTTTTTTCTCAGCTGAAAGGAAGCCACAGTCCTGGTCTGTTCACTTCCACAAGCAAACAGTGTAAATCACAGTATCGAATTAAAACCCACACGCAGCTGAGTAGTGACCAAAACAGTGGCCTCACTGTGCCGGAGCTGTAACAGCCGAACAGACAACAGCGGCGTGTTTGTCTGTAAATAAAGGACGTGTCACATGCAACTCGCCCTCACACATATTTGTGTTTCAGGGGTCCTCTTTTACAGGCGATACCCTGAAGAACTGTTATTTCATAAACGGCTTCTCTCTCGGTGTGTGTGTGAGAGAGAGAGAGAGAGAGACACACACAGAAAACGTGTTTATACGTGGGTGACCCATCCTTGACTAAGCTYGCATATATTAGTCGAGTCTGTTTATGGTGTATGGGTTGTGGAGTAGAGAGCTTGAGTCACATCTCTGGTTTTGTAACTCCTTGACCAAAAGGATGTGGATTTTCTGTTTTTCTTTCCTCAACCAGTCTGAGACTATATATAAAATGATTGTGATGTCATGATGTCATTCATTACGAAATGGAATTAATGCGAGTTAAAAGTATTCACGTGACCCCCAGTCGCTCAGTAGGATAAGATTAGGACTAAATATGATGAAAAATAACAAAATATCCTCTTCTTTGTCTTTTGTTCATTCTTTCCTTGCATCATCCCCCACTTTTTATTTCTTTACTTCCTTTCTATCTTGCCTCAATTACTTTGTCATTCCTTTCCCATTTTCTTTATCTTCTTCCTTTCTTTTGTTCATTTGTTCCTTTTCTCATCCCTCAATTAATTTTTATTTCCTTCCTTCCACAATTATTTTCCCATTCTTTCCTCATTTTCTCTGTCCAATTCCTTCCTTTTGTTTGTTTTAATCCCTCCCTTCTTTTCTCCCTTTTGCCATTCCATTCTCATTGTTTTTCMATTTGGTCCTCAACTACTGCTCCTTTCATTCCTTCCCTTCCTTCGCTCATCATTTCTTTTTTTTTTTCTTTTTTTTTCATTTTTCATCTCTCTCTCTTTTTCATGGAGTTAATTTCTAATGTTTACATTGCATACAGTGCTTGGAAATTCATGAATCTGATTGGCTAGAAATCTTAACGTGCTAACAGCCATACGTTATTATTTCAATAGTAACAGCTCCTTCTCAGGGACTTGCATATTTAAAAAAAAAAAAAAAAAAATTTTTAAACCTAGCATTAATAATAAAATTACATTTAAAAATAGTCTGGTGTACATGATGTAATTAAAGATAATAATAAAATAACTACTTGTTTTGCAAACATTCCACAACATCAAACGACACTTTAATCGTTTAAAACCATGATGTCATGCATTAAGAAATTTAAAAAGGCAAAAAACAAAACAGTTTAAGCTGTGTTTAAGCGAATGTAACAGCCCCTCCATCGCTGATTATTTTCCTGTCACATCACACCCCAAATATAACTATCCTTCTGTCTTGATCATCTGCCTAGCTTGGGTAAATTCATTATGGTTGGAAACTTGTAGGAAATAGGGGCGTTCAAGTCAAACCGGGACTTGTTATGACATTTCTCATGCTTAAAAATGTTGTACTCTCAAAACTGTGTTCTGTTTTTCTTCGCAATCAAAAGTCCCGGTTTGACTCGAACGC
>QMIH01000594.1:304508-347807 GCA_003987875.1 Clarias batrachus | reverse complement strand
AATTAGATGTTCCATGAACGTGAGCCTCCAACTCCAACTAAATTACCCTCAAAACTTCATTCAAAGTGAATTTTCCTAACTCCGTTCTCATGGTGGTCTGAGCCAGCTGCGTCACTGCATACTCGAGGTCCTCGACTCCGTAACTGGCCTGGAGACGACCAGGAAAAAGAATTTAATAAAATATATTGAACATGAAGTCATGAAGAGGAGTACTGTACATCAGGACATACCTTAAAGGGGTCGAGTATCCTCATGTGCAGAATTCCATCGATCTGTAGCTTCACGTTGTCTGACGGACAGATAAACACACTGATGAACAGATGCACAAAAAACTTATCATAATTCTAAAATCTACTCAGTTTGTGTCAGTCCTAATTTTATATCAATTCTACAAAAAAAAAAAAACATTCAGTTACTTCCTGAGCTTGCTCTACTGGAGAACCTGAAAACACAATTCCTCTTCCACTTGGTGTCAAAAACATGAGCTTAATACTTCAGACTCACCCAGAGACACCACAGACTGCCCAGGCACTTTGATCATGATCTCCCTAAGGCTATGCACGTAGCGAATTCTGTCCAGAATCGGGATTAATAAATTCAGCCCCTGGAGAAAACAAGGCTTTTCTTCAGAAATGAGTCACAAACACAGAGCTGTAGTGAGACTGGATTTTGCACTGTGATTGTTAAATTATGCAATTAATCTGCAGTTTGTRTGGGAGGAGCGATGTGTACGGACCGCAGAACAACTAGACACCCTTACACCACCAGTAGGATCAGGTAAGTATACAGATCAATACTGTACCGGATCGAGGATTCTGTGGAAGCGGCCCAGCCTCTCCACCACCCAGGCTTCCTGCTGTGGCACGAACAGGATCAYTGTGTTCATGGGAAGGCTGGAGGCCCAGCGCTGCTGCTGAGTCCCCCAAAACACCGGGACGTTCTGGCATKGTTGCTAGAAACACAAACGCGCACACACAAAGTTTTCCATGTTTCTTTTCTGTCGAAACAAGCCCATTACATTATCCCCCATTTTCTATTCATTTTTGTGATGCTGCTTTGAGACAATGACCATTGTTAAATAAAATTGAACTGAATTTGTGACCTCATATAAGAAGAGCCCCTCAAGTGCCAACGAAAAAAAACTTCAAAAGTCAGCCATGAACTGGAAAATTAATCAATGCTTCGGATTCATAAACTTCGGATTAAGGACTGATATCCAAGGACGTCGTGATCTCACATGATGCTGTATGTCCACACACGACACCCCACACTGGCGACACTTTTTGGGTTTTTTTAGGTCTTAAAGCTCCTCCCTATAATYCTGATCTCCCTCCATCAGACTTTCACCTGTTTGGTCCCCTGAAAGCAGCCCTACGAGGGTGAAGATTCACGTCTGATGAAGAMCTGAAGAGCATTCACGGCTCGCAGCTCAGACTGAAACATTTTTAATGAGTGAATACGAAAGCTTGTTGTCAGACGGAYAAAGTGTATTGAAAAGCAAGGAGATTATGTGGAAAATTTTCTATTTATATGTGATTCGTGAGATTATCAATAAAATCATCACGTTTAAATAAAATATAAGATTATAAACTTCATAAATAACATCACTGCATGCTGCTGGGTGAAACTTTAMATTTGAAATCCAACTGAAATCCTGACTCTGTATCCTCGCGTGCGGASCACGCGCTATCTTTCCCAAATGTCACTCACCTTTAAAAGTCCACTTCCGGCCCGAGACACTACCGTCCTCAGCATATTGTACGAACTAATAAACACTTTCCCTATTAGGAATAATGAGTAATGAATTCTGTCTTTCTTTACACGTTTTAAACCTTCACTTTCACACAAAGCTCTTTCTCTCCACACCTGGAATGTGTAACGTTGCAACCGGTTACATCACTGGTACGTTTCTCCTTTTTCGAAATAAAGGAAAAACAAACCCCGCCTTCATGTTCTGTGACTGATCAGTTCTCTGTCGCGTCATCATCCAGAAACCGCCTATAATTAGTGAACGCGCACCCAATTAACGTCCGTCACCCTCAAAGGCCCTTAATCTCACCTATGCGGTTTGASCCGCGGTGTTAGGCACCGTGAGCCGCCGCGACTTCCTGCCGACATTCCGCTGACGTTCCGCGAAGTTCTGCAAGGTCCGCCAAAAAACTTAACATGTTTAGTTTTTCGCGCGGAAAGATGGAAACGTAATCACAGCGCCAAAACTCGCGGTGAATCATGATGAGCCGTACTTACGGCCACCGCGCGAAGACTTTTCTGGGAGATCTAGGTTTGACTTTTGGCTTACTTCATTCGATTTATTAGATAATGTGGAAGAAACTGAGATCACCCTCCGTTTTCTCGGATCACAATATGATCACTTTAATAGTGTGTATAAAGAATCAATCAACTAAATATAAACCAAATGATTGGAAATGAAACAGTGCAGTTTTGAGTGATAAATTATTTAAACAAAATGTAATAAAAATCATAATGAAAATTTGGAAAAAGCCAAGAAGGATAAATATTTGGGAAATTTTGGGATTATACAAAATTTCAGATTCGTAATGTGGGCATTAAAAGGGCAAAAGAATTATCTAATGAAAAAAGATCGAGACAAGACGGAATACTTGAGGAAATAATTTGTGTAGAGAAGGCTGAGCAAACTCAAGCTGATATCAATATGTTAATTGAGTTACAATCAAAATTGGACAATATTTATGAAAATTTGGCACAGGGAGCATTCGTTCGTGCTAGACAGAAATGGTTGGAACATGGTGAAAGAAACACCAAATACTTTCATAAGTTAGAAAAAAGGAATTTCAGTCTAAACAGTATTCATGAACTTAAAATTAATGAACAGATAGCCGAAGACCATAAAAAAAAATTCAAACTTTGTAGAAGAATTTTACAAAAAACAATACTCTGAATATAATGCCTCAAATTCTCTTTCTTTTCTTTCTCATATAAAAATAGTGCCCGGAATATTGAAGAAACACAGAAAGAACTTTGTGATCAACATATAACTTTAGAAGAATTAAAAAAAGAACATTAGTAAGTTAAAAGATTATAAATCCCCTGGGAATGATGGCTTAACAGGTGAATTTTATAAGGCATTCCAAGATTATGTTTCTGAATATTTATTACTGTTTTTTTTAAGGAAGCTATAGAAACTCCAGGGTCTGGGTTCGATTCCCGGCCAGGCTTGATTCACGTCTCTGTGTGCGTGGAGTTTGCATTAAAATTCACTTATACCACTCCAGCGCTGTTATTTCAGAGGTGAAAATATGAACTAATCCCAGTAAAAATATTTAGATTTCCTAATTAATATCTATTGGTGTTTGTTCACATTGATCAAGTAGCTTATTTTAAAGTAGATGATTAAATCTGTCACGTAACTGTTCATAACATCACTTTTACTCAACATTTTGATTTCACTTGTGGTGCAGGTTAAACTTAAGGCAGATATCTAACTACTAATGTATTATTACTAATATTTATTACATTTGCCTTTATTATTTTATATAAATTTTGAACAATCACTACGAATAACAACTTCAAATAAGAATAAGAATAATAACAACAATAATAATGTAGTTTTTAAATCCAAATTACATTATTTACTATGAATGAGTATTTTTAAATATAACATTAATTCATAAGTATACTTACAAGTGTTTAATAAATTTGCCATTATTATTTTATATACAGTACATGTTGAATATATTAAAATAAATACATTCGCTTTGACCATCTGACTAGGATAAGTAGTTAGTTTAATCTAATGAATGAATAATTAATTACATGTGTAACAATAATCTTAATTTTCAGATTATCCAAAGAAAGAAACAAATAGTATTCATCTGTCAAAGACCCTAACTCTCATTACATTAAAAATAATAATAATAATAATAATAATAATAATAATAATAATATGCCATTTAAAATTGCAAATATTGACTTTTCACGCCGACATCACTTCCGTTACTTGTTATCGAAGTGTAAGCGGTTGCCCCGGCAACGCAGCGCACTTTTTAGATCAGCGCGTCAGACCTGTTCCTTCTGAATGTTTGTTGAAGCTGTAGGACACACCCTCTCCACTTGTGATTGGTCCATGGTTTCAGTTGTCCCGCCCCGTTTTAAGTATTAAAATTTAAACGGATATGTTAAAAATGGTACGTATTATTTGATGTCATGACTGCATGCACATCTGTACTTCTCCTCCCAGCTGTTTTTAACTGCCTAAGTAATGAAAATCAGACTGAAGGAAAAAAAAATCTTACTCATTATGCATGGTCAAATTGATAAAATCATCCCATTTGTTGCATTAAATTAATTGAAATATTTTAGTTAGAATTGATATGACGACACAGATGCAATTTCCTGCTTTTAATCAAATCAGATAAAAAAAATTTTAAAAAGAAAGTTTAAACGCAAGTCTAACGATGCTACCAAGTGAGAGAATCCTATAGCCATCCGGTTAGCATTATGAGCAGCCTGAAAGTCTGGATGTGTAAGCAGAAAATTTTGTTAAAAGTACAAATTCAAATCAAACCGGGACTTTTCATAAATGAAGGTGTAAAAAACCATCAATATTTACAGATGACAGCACAGACCAGTCATGAGACTCTTGGCCGCAGTAAAACATTTAAAACATACATTTGTAAATGACGCCTCAGAGCACGCGGCAGTCGTTCATGTAAACATTTAGTGATGGAACACCTGTGCTCTCCAAGCACTAGTGAAACACTGGCATAAGTGCATTAGTGTAGCAGGGTTTTATATAGAGAAATAAAGGGTCATATAAGGGAAAATGCTTGTGGATCCAGCCACCCTGTATAATTATTTGTATAAAAACATGAACAAAAGAATTCCAGGGATAGTTGTAATAGCCACTGTTGAAGTGTTAAAGGTATCATTTGTAAGGTAGTGGTTTAAATGATCATATAGTTCCAGATTGATATTTGTATTTTAGGAATGCACCAAGGAGCAGTATTAGGTCCGATGCTGATTTGACATCTGGTTGATCTGATCCGTCAGTTTATTTCATGCTGAAACTGGCTGTCAATAAGCATCGCAACTTGGCTTAAAGTCTGACACCTTTTGTGCATCTGAGGTTTTGTATGACATTTTGTATAGCTTTCCAGTTTGTAATCAAGGAGTCTTAAGATTTACGTAAGACCCCACAGATAAAAAGTGTAAAAAAAATAAAAAAAATAAAAAAGTAATCGGCATCACAGAAACAAGAGAATTTTAGTACTGTAAAAAATACATTTTGCTTAGCACTGTATACTATCATAGCATATTCACAAATGTTGCCATGTACATCAGAATTGTATATTTTTTTAATAATGGGTATATAAAGTGATTGTGAAGTGGGCGGAGCTTATAGTTATCAATGAATTATATACTCATGCAGTTTATAAAAAAAAATCTAAAACATTATTATAATGAGCATGACTAGTCGGGGTTGTTACTTCTGCCTGTAGTGTTGTTCCTTGCTTCCTGATCTCTTTGACTTGTTTTAATTAGAATCTTGGCAAAAGAGGCTTGTCCATATTTAAAAAGGTCAAGTTTTTTTGGCTTTCGCTTACTGTGTAGCATTCGCAAAAGGTTTGCCTTTTTTGCTTTTAATTAGTGCATAGTATATTTTGCACAGTAGTGAAACAAGCAGCAGAAATAAGAACTCTAAATTATTGTAAGCCCACACACACACACCCACACACACACCTCAGAAATGAGCAGCTTTCTTCTAAATTTGAAATTATTTATTTATTTAATTATTTATTTATATTTTAATAGTACTTCTTAGAATTTTTGGATTGGATTTTCTTTTTTTTATTATTAATTCATTTAAATTATTAAATCAATTTGTGATTTTGTGTCTGTAGTTTAAAGACATTCTGCATTATGAAGAATAACAGAATGACTGATTTTAACCTCTTGGGGCAGGTGAAGGTCACGGGCTACAAGGAAAAGTTGCAGCACAAAAACTGTTTAACTGAAATGCACAGGAAGACCAGATGAGGAGGAAGTTTTAAAAACTTTTATTTACGACATTCTGTATTTGATTTTTTTCACCTCATTAATACTTTTTCAAAAGTCTTAATTTACTGTATTTATCTTGAAATGTTATCAGCATCCACATGAGCTCCAGTTTGGTTTTTGTTTGTTTTTCCACCTGTTTTTTTTCTGAACCTCTATTCTAACCCACACAGGAACCTCAGATACTCAGTGATGGGAAAGATGTTCTGGAGAATCCCGTTGAGAATCCACAGTGTGCAGATCTTTGACGTTGAAGGAAGGGAGCGGCAGCGAGCGATGGGACTTTTTAGGGAACAAACTGGGCCAGGTGTCGTCTCCCATGAAGACCACTCGCCTCCCTGCACACACAGATAAACAGCACTGAGAGTCGCGTCAATCTGGCAACCAGGAAGTGTAACACATCACCTGAAACATCTCTCAGATCTTCACCCTGATGTTAAAGCTTTACTTCTGATCACTACAAAAGATCAACACTGGAGACTCCTTCTGTAAAAGGTAAATAATTAAATCTTTTCTTTTTTTCTGCCCACCATTTTTATGCCGACAACATTCAACTTTATTCTATCTGTACACCTACTCCATCTACTACATCCTACATCTACTTTGACAAAATTTCTGCCTGCGTGAAGGACATTCGAGATTGGCTTAACTTAAATTTTCTAAAACTTAATATGGATAAAACAGAGATGATATTCATTGGAACCCCAGCACTCACCAACAATATTTCCACCAATTTCATTTGTGAGATTGCTGGGTCCCCCACACTCTAAAAAATGCTGGGTTGTTTCTGTAAACACATTGTTGGGTTGTTCATGCTGGGTCAAAATTCTGGGTTATTTCGGAGACTTTAAACACATTGTTGGGTTCGGTAATGCTGGGTAAAATGAGATGTAGTGGGTCATTTACAAATGAACACCTGGTTGGGTTATTTTGACCCAACAACTGGTTTATTCTTTATTTCTCCAAACGGCAGTCTGCAAAATGTTTGAAATATTACTGTTATTGTGTCACAAAGTGTAGTTTTAAGAGTTGTTTAAGCGAGAATGTATGTGTGTACAGCTCAAAACATCAATAAGTTATTTTTATAAGTTATAAAGATAGCGTCTATTTTAAAAAGTGCCCCAACGATTTCGGAGATTTGAGCTCCAGGCAATCCTACGGTGCTCCGCGGTTATGTAGCCGCAAAACATAGCCTCATCTTGGCAGAAACTTCTGTAAACGACCGCTGGCTGTGACGTCACGGCAGCGGTTAAAACACAGGATTTTTTATTTTATGTATTTCTAACAGGTAATCGTTGGTATAATACGGTTATGGTATAATAATATCGCGGTTGTGAGAAGCATCCTGTACGCTGCGTTCTATTTGCACTATACCCGGAGTCCTCAAACCCTCGAGTGTGCACTTCCAAGTCAAGTCCGCTCTTTGCGTTTTTGGAATTGACACACGGCCTGAGGAACTTTCTGGATTCTTCACTTCTGACTGGATCATGCTCAGAGCACTCAGTGTTTTATGGTAAGTTAATGTAAATTTTTTACTTTTTTTTAGTAACTTGTGGTAGGAGCAAGCATATTTTATTGTTTCAAATAAATGCTTTGATATTAACATTGTGTGGAACAAATATTTAATATTATTTTGTTATTCCAAAAATGAGAAAGCATCATGGATAAGTCATAGCCTTAAAACAAGCTTTTTCTTTAAACTTATGAAATATTTATTATAAGTTGTAAATTCACCATTAAATATCATATTCATCTAGTGTTTGTTGAGAATTTGAAAAGATGGAGCRCCGTATCCTGTTATCCCTCACATGTTATATAGTGAGGTAAATTAGTGTCAGAAATGTACACTAAATTCATGTTCATGTTATGTATTTTTGTGTATTAAAAAGAGAAAAGATGGTTTGCATTAAATACATATGTAGCTTTACATCCTTAACAAAAATGCTGAACGTAAATGTTAGTTATATTGCAACACTAAGTGATGCTGTATAATCCACAGGTGGACCAACATGATGAGGATGATATCTGCAAAATATGGAGATGACTGGAGCATTGTTCCATGTTTTGTTCCTTGGGGATGAGACAAGAGGGACCTGACAGACCTTTTCCATTGTTGGAGGCAACGCTATTGATACAGACTCTTTGGTGAAGGCTGTTTTTTTTGTCATTGATGTTAAGAAGTATCTTCTCACTTGGGAGTTTCTCCAGCATACTGTAGATCAGATTGATGGACACAAGTACTCATCTCGTGTCATTAAATTTTTGAGGACAASAGTTTTTTCAGCCAACATTTAATCAATAATATTTAAAAACGTTTTGTCATTTTTGTTTTTTATGTCATTTTTGAAGGAAATTAAATAGTAATAGTTAAATAACAGATATTTAAAATATTAAGATGGGAAATATTTGTCATGTGGGCATTATAAGATTTGTATTGAAAACTTCTATATAAAAACTTTTTTAAACATTGTATTAAATGCAAAAAATGCAATTCAAATCAGACTTACAGGGGTCTCTTGTTTTTGTTTTACATAGTATTTATGTTACAGTACATTTATTTTATATTTAACAAATGGTCAGCTTAAGATTATATGGTTTTGTCTGACATTTTGGTAAAAAAAAAATTTTTAATTCACATTTTCTTATTCTGTGACAATCTATTTACATTATGTAAAGCTGTGTACATTTTGTGTCTTTTTTGAAAATAAAAAAATCAAATGGAATGTGTCAACCCAGCAAGAGTGATAATTTTACCCACTGGTGGGGTGAAATAAAATAACCCAACACTTTAACATTTAACCCAGCAAGAGTGTCAATTTAACCCACTGGTTGGGTCAGATGAACAACCCAGAAATCTGGGTTAAATGGTACAACCCAGCACTTGGGTTAAAACAACCCAGCGCGCGTTCTGTCCAATAGTGACCCAGCAGCTGGATTAGGGTTGGGTTGTTTTTTAACCCAGCAGTTTTTAGAGTGCATCAAAACATCCACTTCTGTCAAAAATTTAGGAGTTACCTTCGACTCAGCACTCTCCTTTCAGTCCCACATTAAATCCGTCACTAAATCTGCATTCGATCACTTGCGTCGTATTGCCCAACTGCGTCCCTTCATCAATACCAAAGATGCTGAAACGGTCATCCACGCATTCGTCTCATCACGCATTGATTTCTGTAATGCCCTCTTCATTGGTCTACCTGTCAGTTCCATCTCCAGATTGCAATATTTTCAAAACTGTGGCTAGAATACTCACTCGCACGTAATGCTCTACTCATATAACCCCAATCTTGTATAATCTCCATTGGCCCCCCCGTAGCCTATCGTATTAAATTCAAAATTCTTCTCCTTGTTTTTAAATCTTTAAATGGCTTGGCTCCCTCTTAATTTTTCAAACTGCTTGTCCCCTACATCCCGACTCGCTCACTTCGTTCTTCTGATTCTGGCTTTCTTGCTGTCCCTCTCTTCAGTGGGGGGCAGATCATTTATTGTTATTGCACCAAAACTTTGGAATTGAAACGGTTACTGGTAATTATGTACATTCTTGCCAAAGTACCATTTATAATAATAATAATAATAATAATAATAATAACTAATATTTTTACAATATGTATATAATACTACAATTAAACCTTAAATTGCAAGTATAATTCATTCCGGACGCGTGCTTGTATATCAAAACACTTGTATATCAAAGTGAATTTCCCCCATAAGAAATAATGAAAACTCCAAAAATTTATTTCACAATCCAAAAATATAAAGTAAAAATAAGACAAACTAACTTGCACTTTACTAAAAAGTGAAAATAATAGTAACACCTAGACATGACACCTAAAACTTCTAAACCAGACCGTAAACCACAGATATCCAGGTAACAAGAGGTATAATTGTACTATATGTATGTGTGGGAAGACAGAGAAATTGAGGAAAGTTATGGTAGGTTCTTTGTTAGGATTGTCAACATTATAGTATGCAAGTGAAGATCCAAGATGTTTCTCCATCTTCTCTATAATTTGTACATGCATGTTTTGTTTACACATTTTTATTAATAATGCACTATGCAACTTTGGAACTGTATAGACATTAGGGGCAATGTGCGATTTTTGTTCTCATCCCACCATTACTCAAAATACAAGCCTTTTTTGCTCTAATGTTTATACATACAAAAGTAAAAAATGTGACTTCAAAGTAAATCTAAAATTATAGTAAACTGCCATTCCTTGAATTAAGAGCTCTGTGTTTTATATGCCCATAAAAACCTTTAAATAATAAATACTGATTTTTATATAATTTTTTTTAGGAAGGAAAAGATATCAATTTAAATAGGATAATTTAAAATTAACTTAAGTTTAATTTTTTTTTGTTGTTAAACAACCGCTGTCCGAAAATGCCAAAAACGCCTTCAGAGACTGACTTGTGTGTCTGATTCCCCTCGATCAAAAACACGAAAGCAGACAGGAAGATATAAAGTCCCTGCAGATATATTCAAAAAAACCTCATTTCATAATATACTGATAAATACTAATCAGACAAAGGTACCAAGACACTAAAGAAAAAAAATAAAATAAAAAATCAAGAAAAAAAGCTAAACTGCAGAAAAGATTTCTTAATGATACCATAAGAAATCTTCATCGCCGATTCCTTCTTGAGAACCCATCAAGTCAGCTGTAATATGCACTTTTCTGTTGCTTGCGTCCTTTCCGAGTTGTCCACCCATCCATATCTGACAGAGAAACTGGTCTGAAAACTTGATGAAAACTTGTCCTTCCTTGTGAAGAAGCTTTATACACTCCAACTTCTTGAGACGACTGACTTGGAAATCATCACAAACTCAATATGCTGTGATCCTGCAAGCAAAGAATGCATGTATGGACCATGTGCCAAATGCAGAAGCAACATCTATCAGCTCAACTATGAGTATGATGCTGAGGCTACAGTGAGATTTGTTCAGTGGACAACTAAACTGGGAGGAAGATGAAAGAAAAATAAAGAAAGTGAGAAAGAATCACAACCAGTCCGAATGACTGTCAAAAGGAGATAGAGTGTTCACTAGGAGATATGACTGATATCTTCCAGAACCAGCTGAGAGCTTTCACAAGGCATCAATTCAATATTAAAACACAATACCGAGAGCTCAAGAAAAGCATGAAGTCTGATGAATAATTAATGTAATAATATTCATATAATGAATGAATATAATAATGAAAATTATCAGCAGAAATTCAGGCAGTTCACTTTGCATCATCTCAGCAGCAGGCAATTCTGCATACGGGGATCGTTCATATAGGTGGGGTGGACAAACATTTGTGCTTTACTACCATCTCAGCATCAAAAGAGAAAAGTCCACCCGCTATATGGACACATATATGTGAAAATCCACCATCCATCAGTAAGTTTAGTTCATTTTTTTAGGGATGGACCATGTACCCAATACCATCAGAAGAGCAACTTCTACATGTTTAATACAGAGTTGTTCAAAGGGGCTTCAAGAAAGGCACATGGAGCTTCTTTGAAGCATGCCATGGAAAAGGTGCTCCTGATGGAGTGGGTGGAGTTTTAAAAAGAACAGCAGATAGACTGGTCAGTGAAAAGGAAAAGACATTCAAAATGCCAAGCAATTGTATGATTGTCTACGGAATGCCCAGACCTCTATACAGCTGTTCTACATTGATGAGAAAGCTGTGGCCAAAGCTGTACAGAAGATGCCAAAATGACTCCCAGTGGTTCCTTCAACAATCAGCCTCCATCAGATGATCACTCTCAGACCAGGAAAGATCATCTACAGCAGGGGTCTCAAACTCAGTTCCTGGAGGGCCGCAGCCCTACAGAGTTTTGTTCCAACCATAATTAAAAACACCTGATCCAACTAAACAAGTCATTAAGGCTTATTTGAAAACTACATAGTATTATGTTGGAGCAGGGTTGGAACAAAACTCTGTAGGGCTGCGGCCCTCCAGGAGCTGAGTTTGAGACCCCTGATCTACAGAGATGTCAGCTGTCTCTGCTCTACTAAGCAAATTCTTGAGTGTACATGTCACAACACATAAATGTTTGAATTTGATGCTCAACCCAACCCTTATTCCACCACTATATGTGTTGCTCAGCCAAGCCTTTCTTACACCATGGATGAGCAATGAACACAGAAAGCAGATGAAATCAACTGAGAAAGCAAAGATATCATTGGACAGTGGTGTATTATCAAATATGATGATGAGATTTTTCCTGGGACCATCGTTGAAGTCAATGAGACACATGACATGCATGCACAATGTTGGGAGAAATCGCTTCTTCTGGACAAACCATGAGGATACTTTGTGGTATCTCTTTGATGATGTCCTTAGAATCATCCCTCAACCAACGCCAGTGATGGCACGCCATGTAAAAATAAACAAAGACATATGAACAGAAATTACCAATAACTGGTTTGCATGACCAGGTTGTAAGAGAGCAACTATTGCATTTTATGTTGCCGATCAGTAGTGCATAAACACATGCAGTTAATTTTCAACTTCATGAAAGAGCTGTAATTCACATGAATTTGGTAGGATTAAATAGTTGTTTTACATTTTTAAAATTGTTTCAAAAGTAAACGCGCGTGGCAACTTTTCAGTTAATTGTATTGATACTTTTACTCCCAAACAAAACGTTTATAACTTATTAGGCCTAAAGTTGAATTCATGGATGAAGAGACAGATGTTCTCTTAGGGAAGACCGGGTTTTAAATTGTGTCACATTTGTTAACTGTATATATTTGGCCCATTTTGTCTATAACAGAGTTGACAGTTTCTTTTTGTTAGTGCATTGATTTTTTGAATAAAAGTTTAAGCTGAGCAAATATAGAAAACGTTAAATTTGAAGGGTGTTCTATGAAAACTCTGAAAAGTAGGGGGTGGGGGGGGGGATGGGCAATCGGAGGGCACACACCCCGTTTCCACTGATGCCACCAATTTCTAATAAATTCTTTTTTTTTTTTTTTTCAGACAGTCAAAGCACCGGCCTTCAGACAGAAACATCAGTTCCAAGGCCGTACCACCAGTTTGCTGGACCAGAGCAAAGAACTGCTTACATGAGGGGCTGGGGGCGGGATTATCACCACCAACAACTAAAAAAAGTTTATGACCACCATCTTTAATGCAGTGTAGTGTAGTCATGTGTAGTGTAGTGTTGTATCTACCACAAAAGATAAAGAAAATTAAATAAAAATGCACCTCAAATGCTTTCTAGTAATGATGGTTTAATTGCCTTCAAGCGATATAATAAATAAATAAAATAATATTAACACTTGTTTATTTACCGTAGCATGCTGCTACAGTAAAATAATTTATGACGGGACACGCCATATGTTGAAGCTACATTGCTCATAGACACTCAGTTTTCTGGTAAAATGTATGCAAAAAAAAAAAAAAAAAGTGTGACATTTTTGAACAGGTAAGATTTAGCTATTCATATATTAATAACAATGACATAGATTCAATGCTTATATTCACTACACAATTAGACGCTACACAGAATCTAATTGTACAAAAAACATGAATTAAAGTAAAGAAAATAAAGATCAAAATTAAGAAGTACTCATGAACAAAGCAGCGATTGATTGATTTAAGGGGGGGGGGGCAATCACTTTTTGGCTTGTTATCTGACATTTGTAGGCGAAGCAAAGAACCAAAAAATAAAAAAATACTGATAACAATATTCGGAATGTCGCATGTGTGTGTCAGACGTGATGCTGGACGTCTTGAGGCATTACAGAAAAGCAGAGCGTCAATCCTGTCAAGTATCGCTGCTGGTATTGGTGTGTAGTCCTCCTGGTAGTGCTAGAGTGCAGAAAAGTCATCTACGAGCTGCCACAGACTCCCATATTACTATTATTATTAATAATAATAATAAATACTACAACACATATATGTAGGGATGTGCCGAGCGAAGCTTCCGAAGCGGTGAAGCTTTTACAACAAACTGCGTTGACGCTTCGAAGCTTTTTGACACAATGCTCTACTTTGCCACCTGGTGGTCAAAAAAAAAATCCCTACACCAGCTGTGCCATTCACATGTTCTGTCCATTGTAAGGTTTTGTTAGTATATTTAATAAGACGGCGTTCGCAAGGATGGCGTTTACAAGCAACAAACAAGTTTGTAGTTGAGGAACGACTTTTATTTTGGGAGCAGTGGTTGAGCCCGCAAGGCGTTTTAATTTAAATTCATACAACAGACATTCAAATGCCATTGTTTTTATTATAATTTTGTTTAACAATAATACACCATGTCAAAAACATATAGAGATGACAATTATGGATATAATTATAACATTGGAATGAATGGACAGCGGGTTTGGGGACAGCACAATGCGAGCCCTGTGCGACGTGTCGGTGACGTAACGAAGCTTCGGTTCCACAGGTCACGTGACAACACTGTTTCGAAGCACTAGCGTGTCGAAAACCTCAAGACGTGTGTCCCTACATATATGTAGCTTACCTTATAGTACTGGTATCTATACCATCAATATTTTTACACACATACACACACACACTAGTGTACCTTCTGATTCAGTGCATCAGCGAGAATCGAAATAGCCTTTGCTCTAGATTCCGCTTTGAGCGACAAAGCAATAGCCTCCCCTGTAATACAAAACCAAGCACACCATTGTTTTTCTTGTGAAATTCCCAATAAGGTTTATGTGTCACATGACCCTCTTCTTATTGAAAAAACAAAAGTTGGATCCAAGATGTCCGACTTCTAAATGGCCACAATGGTCACCACCCATCTTGAAAAGTTTGCCCCCTCACATATACTAATGTGCCTCAAACAGGACGTTAATATCACCAACCATTCCCGTTTTATTAAGGTGTATCCATATAAATGGCCCACCCTGTAGAATAATGAACACACACACACAGCCAGCCTGATGACAACATGTGTTCTCACCTCTTTGTATTGCATCTCACACAGCTTTAAACACACACAGCACCTGTAGCTTTGTTGATTTTCACTGTTTTTTATCCCTCAGACTCGAGAACAATCGCCCTCTGCTTCCACTCCGCTACAACCTGCACAGGAGCCACATGTCAGTCTCATACCAAGTGAAATGTACACAGCAAACCTCATGGCTACAAGTTTATTTGCAAGTCAGGATTCGTCTCAGATGTACTCAGGTTCTGGTTATTGCATAGAAATAGACAAAATAACCTTACARTCCAAGCTCTATGATGGGAAGTCAGACCTGAAGTTGACCGATTAAAATCGTAAGTTGATCATGATGCAGATACAGTTCTGATTCAGACTGCTTCTGGTTTAAATGGTGTTTTTTTTTGTTGTTGTTGTTGTTGAAAACTGTTTATCAATCTTTCGGTAAAGATGTGTGTAAACGTCTTCTCAGTCAGACTTATAAAAGTTTCCCTAAAAGCTATCTTCCTTTTTATTCATGTAACAGGTGATTTACACTTACTGAAGTGTACTAACTTCAGATTATGTGTACCAAAATCAGATAATGACAGAAATGACAGAAACTAAACTGTGCTGAGAGCTAATTCACAATTCTACCAGTAACGCAGTTTAGCCACTGCAGCGCTTCGGCCATCATCAATAGAAACCTTTTTGCACGCCATTGCCCCRCCCACTTCTGGACAGCAAAAGGAACAGTATTAGTTAACGTTACGTGTACATCATTTTCTGAAGTGTAAGYACTGAACGAGCCAACGCAAGCAAACGCCACCAAATCCATCACAGAATCACAGATTTGTACACCATCTGAGGTAATCACTTTATGATGACAAATCTATTTTTGATTTTCAAATCTAAACTGAAAACAAAATTCCAAATCAGAAAACACAATGGCAATTCAGACAAACTGGAAAAGGTACAGTAGGTATAGTTTGTGAATATCATTCTCAAATCGCAAATCACATTTAAATCCTGTGATAAAGATCCCGTAATGCTATTTGTATACCTTGAGGGACAATTCTCTCATCCAATTAGCGATTAGAATTTCATTCTTCGAACTACACCCATCTTTTCCGATTTGTGTTTCTGATTTGTTATTTAGTTTTCAGTTTTGTTATTTTGTTTTGCGTATAAGACAAACTTGTGCAGGTTMATATCCTTAATAGCTGCTCTATTCAGTGTTTCTCTTTTGAGTAAGTTACGAACTCCWCCACAACATACCGCATAGGAAAATAATCAGCAGAAAAGAAGCTAGCGGTTGCTAGGCTACTCTTTTGTCTGCATTACAAAGCATGAGGTAAATCCATGAGCTACTCGTCAGGTAATATTTCTGCTCTGAAATACACTGCGAATGCAATTATCAGTATTTTAATGTCAGTTAATGGGACGTCTGTGAATGAYGTCGTGGTGATCATGTGACTGCAAATGTTCAACACAGCAACTCTTTCTCCTTTTATCTATAAGGTGGTATTGCTTTAATCTTGCTTTACTGGTTCATCCAATTTGCCTTCTTAATTTATATAATTTTTAGGTGTTAATACAAAACGGACAGCTTTCGAAGAAAAGTTTCTTAAATTGATGAGTGAACATGTGTGTTTATTTTAAATTTAAATAAAAACATTGATCAATTCTGTCAATTTAATCAATTGAGTTTCAGGTTTGGTTTTGGAAATGTTCAGGAATGAGGAAAAAAAAAAACACACTGAGAAGTCTGGCCCCTGTATTTAAACGGTCACACCCATTTAATTGGAATTTCAGAATCTCTCTCTTTATATATATAGATTCTATATATATAGATGTGTATATATACCGGCATCTGCATGGATTCCTGGACATGCGGTGGAATGTCAACGTCCTTAATTTCATAGCGGAGGAAGCGAATCCCCCAGTTGTCCGATTTCAGGTTGATAGAGTGAAGTATGTTGCCATTCAGTGACTCGCTCTCCTGAAGAACAGCAGCACAGGGTTTAACAAATCGGAAATATGTTAATCTACGGCCACAACAGTTTACAGATACGAGATTGTGTGCATTTGTTACAGTACAACTCTGAAATATACGTCTCTGGCCGTTTACAGTCGTCAACACACTACACTTAATTTCGCAATTCGTCCATGTAGCAGAGGAGTTGTAAAAATGAGTTGTGCGTCTGTAAATGGTCAACGTCGAGTTGTATATTTCAGAGTTGTACTGTAACAAAAACACAATATCCCGTATCTGTAAACTGTCATGGCCGTAGATTTTGGAATCCAACTCGGACAAAACACAGAATTAAAACACAAATCTTTTTTCTATTTACGCACGATTATTTTTGACAGTTATTTTATTACATCATTTATAGGTGTGATTTTTGGAAGCCTTCTAGCAATGAGTCTCCGTAAACTGACCCGGATTTATTCTCAGCAATCCCGTTCGGTTTTTTTTCCTTTCGACGGTACTATTTCACTAGGAATTCTCCTTTTTTTTTGTAAATATAAAGAAGCCAAATATTAAATATGGATGCAAGATAAACATAGAGGTCATCAGGATGTTCCATGAACGTGAGCCTCCAACTCCAACTAAATTACCCTCAAAACTTCATTCAGATTGAATTTTCCTAACTCCGTTCTCATGGTGGTCTGAGCCAGCTGCGTCACTGCATACTCGAGGTCCTCGACTCCGTAACTGGCCTGGAGATGACCAGGAAAAAGAATTTAATAAAATATATTGAACATGAGGTTATAAAGAGGAGTACTGTACATCAGGACATACCTTAAAGGGGTCGAGTATCCTCAGGTACAGAACTCCTTTGATCTGTAGCTTCACTTTGTCTGACAGACAGATAAACACACTGATGAACAGATGCACAGCAAACACGAGCAGACCAAAGCCTCGGGATGAAAACTAAACATCTATATATATAGCTGAGGAGATTTTCATATACTAATCATAATGATCAAGTGTTCCTTCTGTCTGGAAGAAATGTTAAATAAACGTTTAAAATAATTTGAATCATGACCAGAGTGTATAATTAATGCTGCTACTTATCATAATTCTAAAATCTACTCAGTTTGTTTTAGTCCTAATTTTATATCAATTCTACAAAAAAACAAACAAACAAAAAAAAACATTCAGTTACTTCCTGAGCTTGTTCTACTGGAGAACCTGAAAACACAATTCCTCTTCCACTTGGTGTCAAAAACATGAGCTTAATACTTCAGACTCACCCAGAGACASCRCAGACTGCYCAGGYACKTYGATCAYGATCTCCCTAAGGCTATGCACGTAGCGAATTCTGTCCAGAATCGGGATTAATAAATTCAGCCCCTGGAGAAAACAAGGCTTTTCTTCAGAAATGAGTCACAAACATAGAGCTGTAGTGAGACTGGATTTTGCACTGTGATTGTTAAACTATGCAATTAATCTGCAGTTTGTGTGGGAGGAGCGACGTGTAATGGCCACAGAACAACTAGACACCCTTACACCACCAGTAGTATCAGGTAAGTATACAGATCAATACTGTACCGGCTCGAGGATTCTGTGGAAGCGGCCCAGCCTCTCCACCACCCAGGCTTCCTGCTGTGGCACGGACATGATCACTGTGTTCATGGGAAGGCTGGAGGCCCAGCGCTGCTGCTGAGCTCAAGTCCCCCAAAGCACTGGGACAGTCTGGCATGGTTGCTAAAAACAAACACACACAAAGTTTTTCATGTTTATTTTCTGTCTAAACAAGCCCATTGTATTATGCTCTATTTGTGATCTCATATAAGAAGAGCCCCTCCTCAATTGCCAACCAAAAGAAACTTCATCCATGAGCTGGAAAATTCATCAATGCTTACAGATTTCTTGGATTCTCAAAGGCCAGAATAAGAACATTATCAGGAAAAAGGTTCTACAATCAACAGCGCTCATTACAGTGAGACGCTTATTGAAGAGCTGAACTTTGGATTAAACACAGAGGACTGATATCCAAGGACGTCGTGATCTCACATGATGATGTACGTCCGCACACCTCTGCCCACACTGGTGACAATTTGTTTTTGAGATGTTCCTCCCTATAGTTCTGATCTCACTCCATCAGACTTTCACCTGTTCGGTCCCCTGAAAGCAGCCATACGAGGGTGAAGATTCACGTCTGATGAAGAACTGAAGACAGCGGTGCATTCGTGGCTCACAGCTCAGACCAAAACATTTTTAATGAGGGAACATGAAAGCTTGTTGTCAGACGGACAAAGTGTATCGAAAAGCAAGGAATGTTGGAAAATGCCGATTTATATGTGATTCGTGAGACAGACAGAGAAGTGTTTGAGAGGGACAGGAAAGCTGATGGAGTTACAACAGAGGATCTGTAGAAACTCAAAGGTTATAGATTGAAGTTATTAATAAAATCATTGATTTTTTAAAATAGATAAAACATATGATTATAAAATTTATAAAGGATGTCACTGCATGCTGCTGGATGGAACTTTAAATCTGAAATCCAACTGAAACCCAACTGAAATCCAGACTCTGTATCCTTAAAAACTATGGGAATTACATTCTGATGAAGTACCGTCATGTGTCAGAATCTGCTGCCCATGTTAAAACTGAGTATTTGCAGTCCTATGTCCATTTGGATAATGTAGGACAGACCGGTATAACTATCTGTTTTTTCTACCGGTAGGAAATTCTGACAAGTAGGAAACACTACCGTCCTCAGCATACTGCACTAATTAATAACAAGCAATTTCCCCTCTTAGGAATAATGAGTAATTAATTCAATTTTTCTTCACACCTTTTAAACCTTCACTTTCACACACAGCTCGCGCTGTCTGTCTCTCTCTCTCTCTCTCTCTCTCTCTCTCTCGCGCGCTCTCGCTCTCCACACCTGCGCTGGCGTAACGTTGCAAGCGGTTATATCACGGGTACATTTCTCCTACACTTTTTTCGAAATAGAGAAAACCCCGCCTTCATTTTCTGTGATTGGTCAGTTAACTGACGCGTCATCATCCAGAAACCGCCTATAAGTAGTGAACGCGCGGGAGCGCTCAACCATTGGTCAGTTTCACATCCAATCGGCGGGTTTTGCACGTTTTGGAGTCGGGTACAGCGATAAAATGGATCCGGGTGCGTGCTGAAAACATGATCAAGAAACATGTCGTTCCGGACTGGAAAAACAAGAAACAGAATGGACATTACAATCATTCGAAATCTCAGCATTCACTCAAGCGACAGTCTAGTGCATTCCTGCATTTCTTACTTTATCAAAACCGATCTTTTTCTGTTTAGTTATTTAATTTTTTTTGCACAATATGTCTGTCTAAAAGAACACAGATAACCTTCTCAAATATGTTTTTAATCTACTATAAATTTAAATAATAGGTTTATAATGATATACTTATACACTGGGACAAATGACTGTTGCTCCACATAATCTGAATTTTAAAAATGTAGTTGTTGATTTGATAATGTTTCCTCTAATGAGCTTTAATGTAATCAGTGATATTATTTCAGGTTGAAGGCCACATACACGTTTGTCTGTCTGTATGGCAGAACTCTCTGTTTAACTTATTAATAGAGAGAACTCACATTCAGGTGGCACGATGGTGTAGTGGTTAGCACTGTTGCCTCCAGGGTCTGGGTTCGATTCCCGCCCAGCCTTGATTCCCGTCTCTGTGTGCATGGAGTTTGCATGTTCTCCCCATGCTTGGTGTGCATGCAGATTAGATCAATATGCGTTCCCAAATTGTGAATGTGTGTGTCTGCCCTGTGACTGTGCTAGATTGACACCCTGTCCAGGGTATACAGCGCCTTGTGCCCTAAGTCTCCTGGGATAGGCTCCAGGCCCCCCAAGACCCTGAATACACGATTAAGCAGTATATAGGATGAGTGAGAGTAAGTGAGTGTGAAATCACATTCTGTAAGGTTGAGTATTTTACACCTTGTTTATGCTAAGTTGCACTCTTTTCATTGTCCACCAAATACACTCCCTGTTCGGTAATCAGATAGTGAATCACAGATGAGAAATCAAAAAGTTGATAGGATAAATATGAAGTTTTGTTTTAAAATGACTCCAGTACATTAAAAAATTCACTTATACCACTTCAGCGCTGTTTTCAGGGGTGAAAATATTAACTAATCCTAGTAAAAATATTCAGTTTAGATTTCCTAATTAATATCTATTGGTGTTTGTTCACATTGAGCAAGTATCTTATTAGTAGCTTATTTTAAAGTAGATTATTAAATCTGCCACGTAACTGTTCATAACATCACCTTTATGCAACATTTTGAATTCACTTATGGTGCAGGTTAAACAGGCAGATATCTAACTACTAATGTATTATTACTACAAGTATTTATAAAATTTGCTTTTATTATTTAATATAAATGTTGACTAATCACTGCAAATAACAACTACAAATAATAATAATAATAATAATAATAATAATAATGTAGATTTTAAATCAAAATTATATTATTTACTATTTTGAAATATAACATTAATTAATTAAGTATACGTACTACAAGTGTTTAATAAATTTGCCATTATTATTTTATATACAGTACATGTTGAATCTATTAAAATTAGTTTAAACTAATGAATGAATAATTAATTATATGTTTAATAATAATCTTAATTTTTGTTTTGGAGGTTAGATTTTCCAAAGAAAGAAACAAATAAATAGTATTAAACTGTAAAAGACCCTAACTCTCATTACAGTAAAAATAATAATAATAATATGCCATTTAAAATGGCTTATATTTTCTTTACACGCCGACGTCACTTCCGTTACTCGTTATCGAGGCGTACGCGGTTGCCCCGGCAACGCTGAGCACTTTACAGATCAGCGCGTCACACCTGTTCCTTCTGAATGTTTATTTAAGCCGTAGGACACACCCACTCCGCTTTTGATTGGTCCATGGTTTCAGTTGTCCCGCCCCATTTAAAGAATTCTCAGATTTGAATGGTTGATCCTGACGTCATTTAGGAACGATTAGTCCCGCCCCCGTAGATTTTCCTCGGTGTGATAGAGAGGTTTTGTGTGTGAGTGTGAGTGTGTGTGTGTCATGGCAAGAGAAGCAGTGCGAGTCTGGCCGTTGCAGCTGAAGGAAATAAAGTGACTTTAATAAAATGTAAAGTGACTTTGGCAATGTTTCAGGATGAGAAGCTGAGTTTTTCCTGAGAATACAGAGAGGAAAGAGCTTGACATGTCTCTTCTGTGTGTCAGAGGTGAGTGTGTGAGTGTGTGTGTGTGTGTGAGTGAGTGAGTGAGTGTGTGTTGGAAATGTAATTTAATTCCCTAAAACACAGCTGTTTGCTTACATACACACACTGTATCACACTTTAAATCTCTGGCTTTCCTTTTATCTTTATTTATATGATTTGTTCCTGAAAAATACTTTCTTTAGGATCATTTTTCTTGTTTGAGTTGCTCGAGCACTACAGGCTTTAAACTCATTCTAATTCCTCCGTATTGTATTAAAATTTATCTTTACTGTAGGTAGACTGTATATCATGACTGCGTGCACATCTGTACCTCTCCTCCCAGCTGTTTTAAACTGCCAAAGTGATAAAAAAGCAGACTGAAGGGGAAAAAAAAATCTTAATCATTATGCATGGTCAAATTGATAAAATCGTCCGGTTCATTGCATTAAATTAATTAAAATATTTTAGTTAGGATTGATGTTGATATGACGACACTGATGCAATTTCCTCCTTTTAATCAAATCAGACACAAAAAAAAACACATTAAAAAAATATATGAAATGAAAGTTTCTGTCTTGTAAGTCTGACATTGATAACAACTGAGAGAGAGAATTCTATAGATATCCGGTTAACATTATGGGCAGCCTGAAAGTCTGGATGTGTAGGCAGGAAACTTTGTTGTAAGTATAAATTGGATCAAAGCTTTATGTGTACGCTAAATACAACACAGCGTTGAAGGTTTCCTCCTTTAGTGCTGTGATTCTCATCGAGTCGAGGTGTGTTGCATCTTATTTTGTTCCATCTTCTGGGTGTTCAAGTGAAACCGGGACTTTTCATGAATGAAGGCGCAAAAAGCGATCAATATTTACAGAAGACTTGAAGCACAGTCCAATGATGAGACTCTTAACCGCAGTAAAACATTTCAAAGGTATAAACGTTCATACGTGAATGACGGCTCAGAGCACACTGCAGTCGTTCCTGTAAACGTTTAGTGACGGAACGCCTGATCCTTGAAAATCGACGGATAACTTGCCGACAACTTGTGGAAGAGACCCATCAGTCTGTGTGAACTGTACACACAATCATTCACCAACACCTCTTACACATTACAGGAACTCGGCTGGGAGTCCCTCAGACAGTCCTGACCTCGCTCTAAGCCATTTCCACATGTTTGGAAAAGCTTTTAAAGGAGTTCCTGGGAGGCCAGCATTTCATATGTGAAGCAGGCAGTATGATCATGGCTCTGGCGCACTGAGAAATCTTTCTACCTCGATTGTATACAGGCACTAGTGAAACACTGGGATAAGTGCATTAGTGTAGCAGGGGATTATATAGAGGAATAAAGGGACATATAAGGGAAAATCCATATAGATTAAGCCACGCTGTATATCATTTTTTTAAATAAAAAAATGGACAAAAGAATTCCAGGGAGAATTGCAATAGCCACTAATGTAGTGGTTTAAATGATTATAGGTCCAGATTGATATTTATATTTTAGGAATGCACCAAGGCGCAGTATTAGTTCTGATGCTGATTTGATATCTGATTAATCTGATCTGTTAGTTTATTTCATGCTAAAACTGGCTGTCAACAAACATCGCAACTTGTCTTAAAGTCTGACACATTTGTGGGTCTGACGTTTTTGTATAGCTTTCCAGGGGGTCTAAGATTTACATAAGATACTACAGATAAAAAGTGTGAAAAAAGAAATGAATAAGTATTATAGAAACAAGAGAGTTTGATCCGATATTTTGCTTGGCACTGTATACCATCACAACATATTCACACATGTACATCATAATTATAATTTTTTAAAATAATGGGTATATAATGTGATTGTGAAGTGGGCGGAGCTTATAACCATATATTAAGTATATACCCATGCAGTTTATTAAAAAATCTGAAACATTATTATAATTAGCATGACCGGTAGGGCTCGTCACTTCTGCCTTTAGTATTGTTCCTTGATTCCTGATCTCCTTGACTTCTTTTAATTAGAATCTTGGGAAAAAAGGCTTGTCCATGTTTAAAAAGGTCACTTTTTTTTTGGCTTTCGCTTACTGTGTTGAATTCGCAAACGTTTGCCTTTTTTGCTTTCAGTTATTGCATAGTATATTTTGCACAGTGGTGAAACAAGCAGCAGAAATAAGGACGCTGAGGTATTGTGTGTGTGTGTGTGTGTGTGTCGTGCCCTCGAAATGAGCAGCTTTCTTCTGTTACCAGTCGCCAGTTTCAGCATCTGCCCTTGTTGTGGTCTGAGGTCGGGTCTCTGTGCTGAATCGCGTTGTGCTTAATAATCCGAGTGCGGCTGTAGATCTGACAAGGGGGGACGTTACACTTTTGGTTATCACAGATCGATGTGCAGAAATGTGTGTGTGGATGATAAGACCACAGGAAGTACATTCTCAATCAAAACTAACATAATATACAGAATAGAGTTTAAAATAAAGAGGTTAAATCTTAAAAATGGAGGGAAGCCATGTAAATTTCCCTGTTTTGATCAAGGACTTTTCATGTAAAGGCATCCTGGTCATTATACAGACCAGATACACATACAGTACTGTGCAAAGGTCTGGAGCCGTCTGCATTTCGTCATATTAAATGAAAGGAATATAATTTCTTAATTGGTTGTTTAAGTAAATACTTAAACAGCAGCAAAGTCATTTCCCATCTCTTCTGTTCCAACCAGAAGACTCTCGTACTTTACTGTACATTTGTCAAATTTGTCTTATTAATTCTAGCTGTTTTTTTTTTTAGTAATTAATAAGTGTTTGTATTAATGCTGGGACTGACCAGCAGCTCTGACAGCAGTAAAGGATTTTCCGCTTGTTTCTGAGGCGTCAGAGGAATAAAACACTCTACAAATTGCCATTTTACAAAAATCGAAAGTAATTCCCCTCATGTTTTTTAATACACACGCATGTTAAAGTCTGTTAGCTCTTAGGATTGTTTACATTTTATTCTAGACTGATCCGTCTAACGCTCCGATCCGAGCGTTTCCTTAACAGCCGTAGGATTTGGATCGGATTCTTTAAACCGCGTGTGTAAGACAGAAATCTGGTTTCATTGCTCAAACAGTCTTTTTTTCTCCATGATGATGAGAATCACCTCGGTAGGCGAGTCTTCTGGCAAACCGCCTCTTCTCTTTGTGTTCCGTCACCTTTATTTATGCGTGTGAAACATAATGAAAAGAAAAAAGAGGCCAGAAAATCCCAAAATGGCACAAATAGTGTGCGGTATGAAACCAGGAATCTCTCTGAATCATGTGTATTGACTTCATATCGTTTACTTGATATCTAGGAATGATCATAAGTATTGTTGTTTATGTTGTGTTGTACTGAAGTACATTTGCTCTATTTATTTTAGTGTTGATTTTTATTTCAAAGTTGATGTCCTTTTTTAATTAAATTTTATTTAATTAAAAAAAAGGTTTTATGTAGTCAGTAGTATGCCATGTTTAATGTTTTAGTGTTTAACAAAACAGTGATGAAGGTGGAGTTTTCACATACACTGTATCGCCAAAAGTATTCGCTCGCCTGCCTTCACATGCATTTGAAATGGGGTAACATCCAATTCTTAATCCATAGGGTTTAATATGATGTTGGCCCCGCCCCCTTTGCAGCTGTAACAGCTTCACCTCTTCTGGGAAGGCGTTCCACAAGGCTTATGGGTGTGTTTATGGGAATTTTTGGCCATTCTTCCAGAAGTGCATTTGTGAGTTCAGACCCTGATGTTGGACGTTTACATTTACATTCAGGCATTTGTCAGACGCTCCTATCCAGAATGACTTACAAAAAGTGCTTTGAAGTTTCCGTCATTGGACAAATGCTTAGGAGATTCTGGTCAAGAAGGGTTAAGGTCATGACTGTGTGTTTTGAACAGGACTCTGTCCAAAATGTCTTGGTATGCTGAAGCATTATGAGTTCCTTTCATTGTAAGTAAGCAGCCGAGCCCAAATTCTGACAAACAACCCCTACACTCAGTAAGAGAGTAGAAGTTGTACCCCTGGGGCGCAAGAGGAGCCCAAACTTACCCAATTACTTCCATATGAACTTTGAAACTGAACCTAACTGTGGATCCCTCTGTCGTAGAGCCCTGGGGGTGGGCTCATTTAACTCAGGCAACCAATCAGTCTTTCACATTTGTCATGATGCTCATAAGCCACGCCCCCTAGCACCATAATTAGCATGCTGTTAGCATCATGATACCATGATTACCATGTTGCTAGCAGGATGCTAACACGATTAGCATGTTGCTAACACGATGCTAACAAAATTAGCATCTTGCTAGGAACATCATTAGCATAAGTTTAACAAGATTTAAAAAAAAATGCAAACTAAAATGCAATTCAGTTCAATATTTATGTATCACTTTTAACAACAGCCATTGTCCATAAGCAGGTTTACAGAATCAAAAGAAAATTAGGGAAACGAGTTTGAAATGTGTGAGGGAATGTGTATAAATGAATGGAATGATGAATTGTCTGAAGTCTCAGCTACTTGCGGTTAAAAATAGCCTTTGCTAACCACGCTCTATGCACAACATTTCATTGGTCTACGATCATCACAGTGAATATTGATGAACGTTTACGCACTGGTTTATGTAATGGTTGCGCAAATGCAAATGTTCTACAGTTGATGCTTTTATACAAATAAAACTTCCTTAACACACTGCAGAGCAAATTGAATTTCTTCGTGTGCAATGCAGGTGAAGAGTGAACACGTTCTTCAGAATAAAGTGCTTTGGTGGAGGAGCTTTAAACGGTCACTACTGAACGCCTCTCATACAGGGTCGGGGGCGGGGGTGAGTCCGTTATAGTGTTAAAATCCGACCCTGTTCTGTCCTTTTGTTTTTCAGTTTCTACCTGGATCTGTATTGACATGACCTCATGCACCAGATGCACACGCTCCCACCTGTACACTGTGATTATACCGTGACTTCATCCTGAGCTCGCTCTGATCATTCACGCTGTCGTGTGCCAGGAGCAGAGGGATTGACTGGGTAGATGAAGTGAAAGAATTTTTCTGAAGCATGAAATGGAAACTCCTGATTTTGATGAAGGAGGCGTGGCCTGTGTGTCTCTTACGCTGTGTTCCATTCCACCATGTGCTTTAAGCAGCGAGTGTTTGTTAAGGGAAATTCGCCCATTCAGAATGCGTTGCAATGTGACTAATAGCGCCATCACTTCCTCTGTGCGTCACCTGTTGCAAATATTGAATATTGAAAAATGGTACCATTTACAAAACACAGACAAGAGAAACATGTACAACTTTTTTGGGGGAGGGGTTTTTTTCCCCCGAGTTTCTCCCTAATTTAGTCGTGTCCAATTCCTCCCCGTCACTAGGGGGCTCCACATTAAGGCTACTACTACCACTCAGTCGGGAGGGCCGAAGACTATCACATGTTTCCTCCGAACCACGTGACGCCAGCCGACCGCATCTTTTCGAACTGCTCGCTCACGAATCGTTGGGGGCGGCATAACACACTCGGAGGACAGCGCTATCCGCTGCGCGAGCTCACAGACGCCCCTGACTGGCTGTAGAGCCGTGATTAATGTCGGAGCTCCAAGTACCTCTCATCCCTCCCCTCAGAGAGAGCTCGGCCAATCAGCTCTCTCTAGACCTCCGCTACGAGAGGTTACAGCATCACCCGGGAATCGAACTTGCGATCTCCGGATGATTGGGCGAGCGCTTTTACCACTGCGCCACTCGGAGGCCCTGAACATGTACAACTTTTGAATACAAATTTAATTGCTTGATTTACAAGCTGCACAGATAAAAATGAGCATTGTGCAATTTTTTACATTTTAAAAATAATCAGACAAATTAGATAACATATTGCATTAATTACAAATTCTTTTTGTATCATATTAATATAGCGTCACTTGTGGCACAGTGCTGAACCATTCGTCACTTGTATTCAGTTTTTCAAACTAAAAAAAAAAGTCGCCGCGTCCAGTCATGAAGCTCCTGTGTGTTTTGATTCCGTTCCTCTCTGATTATTAAACAGTCCTGAGTTACTAAAGCGTGCAGTAAAGGTCAGGACTGAGGAGGACGTACGACCCGATCTGATCTGTGATGCCACACATGACTCACATTCTCCTTTACACCGCCATGCCTTGAGTTTCCTAAGTCCTGTCCAGACTAAAAGCCGTCTCTATGGTGATGTCGTTACACACAGATACGGCGTACAGGGCATGCACAGAGCAGCTGAACATTCCATCCTGTCATGTCAACATTATTACCTGCTCATCTTTAATAACTCTCCTGGCTCATTTCCTCGGAGCTGTCCGTTTTATTGCACTGTTCTCATCTGTGCAGAGGACTGGATTAAACAATATGTACACATATGTACACATTTAACAAAGGAAGGATTTGGACGCATTGTCTGCTACAAGGTGAATGTGACTGTTGTTTGGTTAAAGGTGTGCATGACTATTCTAATGGTCTTCAGCTGCTAAACTCGGCCGACTGGCCCTCCTGGATCCTGACTAACTCTAACGCAAATACTGACTGTTAGGATTCAGTCAGGTCTGACCAAGTGCAGAAATTTGCATTTTGGCATGAACTGTCAGTTCCAAGGAAGGAGGCGTGGCCTGTGCACCTGTCAGGCTTGGCCTGAGTGTCTGTTTGTCAGTGGCCATGAGGGAGGCGTGACCCGAGTGTCTGTCTGTCTTGGTGAAGGAGGCGTGGCCAGAGTGTCTGTCTGTCTCTGTAATGGAGGCGTGACCCGAGTGTCTGTCTGTCTCTGTGACGGACGTGTGTCCCGAGTGTCTGTCTGTCTTATGATGGAGGCGTGGCCTGAGTATCTGTCTGTCTGTCTCTGTAATGGAGGCGTGGGCCTGAGGATCTGTCTGTCTTATGATGGAGGCGTGGCCTGAGTTTCTGTCTGTCTGTCTCTGTAATGGAGGCGTGGCCAGAGTGTCTGTCTGTCCTATGATGGAGGCGTGGCCTGAGTGTCTGTCTGTCTGTCTTATGACGGCGGCATGGCGTGAGTGTCTGTCTGTCTGTCTGTCTGTCTGTCTCTGTAATGGAGGCGTGGCCAAAGTGTCTGTCTGTCCCATGATGGAGGCGTTGCCTGAGTGTCTGTCTGTCTGTCTGTCTGTTTGTGTAATGGAGGCGTGGCCCGAGTGTCTGTTTGTCTCTGTGACGGAGGCGTGGCTTGAGGGTCCGAACCTACGTCACTTGGACCGTAAGGCTAAACGAGATTCAAGTCCATCTACACCGCTAGCAAGAAAACAAACGAAACAAAAAACAAGTGATCCAGCCGTGTGGCGAAAGTGTTTAGAGATAAAAATTGTGCTTTACTGTAGTGATGAGTTTGCTTGAGTGGTTTTGGCAAAACTGTAATGTTTTCAAGGCAGAAGAAAAGGTTGAGAAGGGAATTGTTGAAGCTGTCGTCATGAGAAAGTAGGACAGGATGCAACAGAGAGAGAAAAATAGAGAGAAAGCAAACGGGAGAGAGATTGAAATTATAATCCTCTGTCCATCTGTTGAAATCATCCAGCAGTTTAAGAGTCCACACACACACACACACACACACACACACACACACACACACACCGCTCTCTCTCTCCTCTTCGCTTTAGAGGGCCAAAAGTGAATAACACATTCCTGGAGCTGAGTGCACGGCCTCCGTCCTCACTTCCTGCTTCCTGCTAAACACTTTTCGCTTGTTGACCTCGTGGACGTCTGGTCTCCTCTCTGTTGTCGAGCTTTTTCCTGCTCCAGTTCATCAGTGATCCAGCATGGGTGGAACATTTCCCAGACACAGGGGGAAGGAAGAAAGGAATTGCAACTACAACTTTGCCAGATCAGCTGAAACAGAGGGGACGGATCATTGTAACTGCAAAAACTAAAGATAAAGACGAGAATCACAAAGTGATGAACCCTTCACACAATAAAACATGATCATATAAATAGATTTCTATATGTTTTTATTAATTTCCTGAACTTTCTTTCCGACCTACTTGTTCGGTAGTAAATACAATATTGTTTTAAAAATAAATTCCAGCAATCACCGGTCGTGACGTCGTTTTAACACCAGGATGTGGAGTTACTCATTGAGGTTTTATGTGTGAAGTGTGTGAACCAGGATCCGAGATAAGCCTCGGTTTCCGTCATCCGCGTCAGGAACATTGCAGCATTAAAGGTTACGCATTAAGCCTCAGGAATTCGGCAGGCGTCGCGTTTCCACGTCATAACGGAAAGGTTAAGGCATCCGTGGAAAACCTGCTCACTTCATTACGCAACGTTCAGCTTTCCACCCCGAGTCCCTTACGGAAATATTGACACTGTAATTTATCGCCTGGCGCCCAAACAGTCAGCCGTAGTGCGCGTTGATCTGAAAGTGAGATGATGTGATTATTCATCCACCAACTTCCCTCCTCATCCTGCCGTGTGTGAGAGTTGATCCGCTCTTCGTCCGCCAGGCCTGTGATGGGGGGAAAAGAAGAAGAAGGTCTGAGTGATGTGTGTCGCGTTAATCCCGCACACAGTCCAATCCCAGCATCCATCTGTCACAGTCATCTAGTAAATAATCTGCTGTTCTAATCTCACGCGATCCTGTAACAGTGACTGCACGGTGGACGGACGAGATAAACACTGCTGAAAAGGAAGACACAGAGGGGAACGGTTCAATTAAGAGAAAATAAGGGTTAATAGTTAGAAAGGAAAGAAAAACATCAAACGCAAGAGAAAAAGGATGAGGAGGACGAAAAGGGAACAAATAATGGAGAGAAACCAGGACAATCGGGAAAGAAAAATAGAAAGCAGAAGTAAGAGGTGAAGAACAAGAGAATGAAAGGGAAAGAGAAATAAAATAAAAAAAAAGCAGTAGAAAAAAAAATTCAGAAGAAGCTTAAAACCAAGAAAAACAAGCAAATGATGAAAAGAGGAAAATAAAGTGGTAGAAGTAAAAGAGAGGATATAAAGGGGGAAATGAAATTGAGAGAAAGAGCGGGAAGGAAAGATGAAAAGAAATCAGGAGAAATTGAAAAAAAAGGTGGAAGTGAAGAAGAAAAAACGGAGGAAAGCAAAAGGGAGAAAAAATAGACGAGGGGAACAAGAAGGAAAGCAAAAAGAAAAGGTAAAGCGATTGTCAGGAGAAATGGGCAGAGAGAGGAATGACAGAAAAGGAATGTAAGAGAAAAACCAGGAGATGATGAACAGCAAAAGAAAAGTGAAAAGAGAAAGAAGGGAACACCAGATAAACAAAGACGGGAGGGACGAGGAGTTCTTAGTCCTCAGAGAGTTTACTGATCAGGAACAAAAGCGAAACTTCCCTCCTGGGCCCTCGTCACGTCACCGGCGTTACCCGCGCGCAGGACGAATCGATTTCTCCTCGCAGGAGAGAAGCGACTGAGTCGACCGCGAGGTTTACATGGCTAATATTTACCCGCCGAGCGGATTGTTAAAGGTTCACTCCGCCGCTCACAATCCCAACGAACATCCGTTCAGATCCGACCGCCTCGAGTCCGACTGTCCCGCACGAGGAGGCGCGTTGGTGTTCACGTTATTACCGGAGTGTTTTGAGTCTGTGGAAATGTATCTGTTGTGGAGTTTAATGGTTTATCAAAGTTCTGATTGTTACATAATTATTATTTATAATCTAATATGCTCCTGGGATTCGAACCCACAGCGTTCATGTCACTTCAGCAGTGTATTATTGTGTTTTTGCTGCTTTTTCTTCCTCTCTCCACATCCTAATCTTGTGTTTCTCTCTCTCTGTCTTTGTTTTAGTAAAGAAAGCCAGACTCCAGGGCCCTCCAGGTAAGCTCAGACTCTCGTCTCCTCTCATCCTAGTGTGTTGTGACCTTTTCCCTGCAAGACGGAAGTTTAGCGCTGTGTTTGAAACAAGTTTTCAGGTTTCAGGTTTCTTCCACAAAGCCCATTTGTTCAGGGTTTGTTCTAATCCTTTATGGTATTTTGCACCAAAACATCACGCTGAAGGAAACGCAGAACCGAAGTTAAAGTGTAGATTCGATATACTGTACTGTGTATTGGTGTGTGGTTGTTCTTCAGGAGTTGGGCTCCGCCCCTTAATTCCAGTGAAAGGAACTCTTACCGCTTCAGCATGCCAGGACATTTTGGACAGTTTCGTGCTCGCAACTTCGTGGGAACAGATTGGGGACGGCCCTCTTCCTGTGCAGACATGACTGCGCACCAGTGCACAAAGCAAAAGTCCATAAGGAATTTGACTGGCCTGATCTGAACCCCGTAAATGACCTTTGGGATGGATTAGAGCGGAGACTGTGAGCCACGCCCTCTCGTCCGACATCAGTGTCTGACCTCACAAATGTGCTTCTGGAAAAATGGTCAAAAAGTCCCATGAACACACTCCTCCTTCCCAGATGAGGCGAAGCTGTTATAGCTGCAAAGTGGGCGGGGCCAACATCATATTAAACCCTGTGGGTTAAGAATAGGAGGTCACTCAAGTTCATATGCATGTGACGGCAGGCGAGTGAATACGTTTTGGCGATATAGTGTATGAGGCGTGTTCGAGTCAAACCGGGATTTGTCACATTTTACGGAAGACCGAAAGGACATGTTTGGGTCATTAAAGGAGTTCCTGGGAGGCCAGGGAGGTTTCAGATGTGAATCAGACAGACAGACAGTCCCACCATGGCTCTGGGAAATATTTCCACCTTGATGGTTTCCAAGCACTAGTGAAACACTGGGAGAAGTGCATTAGTGTAGCGGGAGATTATACAGTATAGAGAGTTTTTATTCTAATAACTGTTATTCTGCATAATCAAAAGTCTTGGTTTGACTTGAAAACCCCCTCCTTTTTTTATATTTTATATTTATATTTCAGTCAAATTCATGCACTTGTGCTGTGAATATCAGAGGAAATCTACTGGAATAAAACCTCGCCCATGTGCCTGTGCGAGTCCGATCAATCGATGTGCATTAGGGAACGTCCTGAGGCCGTGCTGCTTCCTGTCCACTGGGAATGAGATCAGTCTAGGTTAAGCCCAAATCCCTCCTCCCTCCTCCCTCCTCCCCCTGTGATAATCCGCTCCACCGTTTTGCCCTCAGCGTTTTCCCATAAGCCCCGTGACCGAGGAGGAAGTGAGGGAATGCTGGGGAATGCCCACGCTCCGTCTCACACAGGACACATGCACAACCTCTAAACTCTCACGTCACGTCATATCGCTCTGAGGAAACGATCACAGACGCGCAGGAGCTGCTACTGTATGCGCCGGATAAAACATTGCTGAACACGCTGTTGTAGGAAGGGATGATTTTAAGTCCGATAACACAAAAGTTCACTCATTCATTCACCAGACCAAAAAAAAAAAGACACCTTATTATGTTAGAGAGAAATAATGACGTGTATATATATATATATATATAAAAAAACAAAAAAACATGAAGTTAGAGCTTTCCTTCTGACTCCTCGCACAAAACTAAACATTGCAGTTATAAAGAGTTATTGTCGTGTGTTAGTCAGAACATTCACCTTGGCATGGGAGTGGTAGTCATGTGCGTCTCTAAATTCATTATTAAATAGTTATAAAAAAAAAAATTATAATAAAAAAAATTATAATAAAAAAAAATATTTAAAAAAATTATAATAAAAAAAATTATAATAAAAAAAAATATTTAAAAAAATTATAATAAAAAAAATTATAATAAAAAAATTATAATAAAAAAAATTATAATTAAAAAAATTTATAATAAAAAATAAATAAATAAATAAAATAAAAAAAAATTAATAAAATAATTAAAAAAATACACACACACACACACACACACACACTATACAGTATGTTTAATTTCAACTTTCAACATCTTTGTGCCAAACACTAAGTCACTGTGCCACCAAAGTAATAATCATAATGATAATAAATAAATAAATTTAAATAATAATAATAATAATAATAAGAATAATAAGAATAAATTAAAATAAGAAGAATAATAAGGTGGAGGAAGAAGGAGAAAAGATTCTCAAATGCAAATATATGAGTAGTCATCATTTATTTGAACAGCTGAACAAAACCAAAATAGTAAAATAAAATGAGTAATAAATAATATTAGTAAACCTTCAGGAGCAAGAATAGTCATGAACACGTCTGCACAAATTGGTCTAAAACTCGAATTTATTTTTTAGTTACAATTTTGGCGCTCCAGGGTTCAACAGTGGCAACTCGACAGCGCTGGGGATCGAACCACAGACCTCCTGATCAATAACACACAACACACTGCTCTAGTGAGAGAGAGAGAGAGAGAGATTCTACAGCAATCGGACACTACTGTACGTACGTTTATAACACACAACAAAAACATCATGAAAAAGCGAATGCAGCAAAATAATTATTTCTTCTCGATTCTCTCTTATAAACTGTGAGAAGCCAAAATTATAACTGAAAAATAAATGAGAGTTTTAGACCAAGTTGGTCAACAATAAAATGCAATAAAATACGATTTTGCACTTGTAAATTATGAACTCATCATACGGATTTTGCAACACTGACACTGGAGACTCCTTCCATAAATGCTAAATAAACACCATCTATTGTAAAAAAAAAAAAAAAAAAAAAAAGGGTCAAAATATCAACAACTACATGATTTTGAATCTGTTCATGTGCAGTTACAGTATTATCAATTAGTTGTTATTATAGAAATATAAGGCTTCTTGTACTGCACTCAAGACCGTCATTTCAAAAGGATTTTCCACGAAACAGCACTTTTCTTCCTGGCGATGATCAGATGATCAGTAGCTGAGAACGCCGCGGCAGGTGGGACGTCAGCGAGCGCGCTTTGTCTTGGCTCGGTCTCAAGTCAAACACGGGATGAGACGAGCGTCCTGCACTCGAGTCGCGTCTCCTCCCTGTGAGGCCGAAAGGTAAACAACGTCCGCGAGCCGAGCCTTCTCTATTGACACTCGGCTCCTTTGTCTCGCGGAGATCCGGCGTGTTTGCTCAGTTCTGTAAACTACAAGGCTGTGCATGACATTCATCCCGTCACCACACACAATGCGGCCTGCTCCACACGGATCATGTCAGCTGTCGGGGTAGATTTAAGAGGGTTTGTTAGACATTGTGTGTGTGTGTGTGAGACTGTTTGAGTGTGTGTATGGGGAAGCGTTGGGATGAAAACAGGAATAAAACATCATTTGGTCTTTTTCCAGGGGAAGTTTTATTCTGAATTGCTTTCTGAGATGCTTTTCTGCTCAGCACGGGTGCAGAGGGTTTTTATTTGAGCAGTTATTCGTGTAGACTAGTGCAGCGCATGTCTAGGAGCTCCAGACGTTCAACAACAGCATGCACGTTCATATTTAATACTTAAGAATATTTGCATTTCTCTCGATATACATGACATCATGTTTGTTTTGTCTGTGACGGGAAATGGTGTGTAATTAGTGTGTCGAGGAAACGCTCAAGTTGTAACCCCCCCCCCCCCCCCCCTCCCAGGTGTCTTAGTCTCGGTCTCTCGGGACGCCGACACTAATGCGCGCTAATAGCAGGAGGAGACGAAGCCGGTCTATAGGGTTCACTTTCAGTCCCAGTGAAGTGGCATTCCGTAATTAAAAGCAGGTCTCAAGGCAGAGGAAAAGTCAGTTCTAATTGTTTTGTGTCTTCAGGAGCTGCTGTGAGTCCCTGGCCATCAGTTTAGCCTCGAATTAAGATCAAGACTAAGCGAGTTATGTGTGATGTTTAACCCGGTTTGGGATGACATGCAGGATTGCTTTGTTTGTTTGTTTGTTTTTTCTTGAATTCTGAGACTTTTCCCATCCATCAATATATTCATCCATTTTCTGAAACAATGATCTCCTGTAAGGTCACGAGGGAACCCAGTCGAGTCTGTCTCAGAGCACAAGGGACAAAGCGGAGACACCCTGAATGGAGGGTCAACGCATTACACGGCTCAAGCGCGCACACACACACACGCACAAACACACACACACACACACACACACACACACATTTATAACAAGATGTCCTGATGCTATTGGTTTTAAACTAGGAAAAATCTTTTTTTTTTTAAAAAAGGCATTTTATTTAATTTTATTATTATTTTTTTTTAATGAGCATGAACTTAAATAAAAATGTGAGCATGTAAAATTAACAGATTATTATAATTTTTTTATTTTCTTAAATTTGTACATTTGTGTTCGGTTATCACCAATCAAATTTATGATTAAAAAAAAAATTAAACACTTCTTTTTTTTTTTTCTTCTTTTTCTTCTTTTTTAATTTTTTTTTTTACTGTATCTGTGGTTAACATGCGAGTGTGTAATGCATTAGCATGCGTATAGATAGGGTGAGAGTTAAACGCACTGCACATTGTGTACCTAGGCCCAGTAAAGGTAAAGGACAAAAGCATTCGCTGGCCCTCATGGACCCACGCTGCCACGCCCCTTTGTTTAATTTCCTTCGTTTATCACGGTCTTGTCTGACCTGACCTCTGACCTTTTCCCCCCTCAACAGCATCTCATTCTTTAAATAACCCTGAGTCTTATCTCCGTCCTTGATTTTTCTGTTTGAATTCGTTGTTTTGTTGACGCTGTAGTCATGGGCAAAACTGGATTGCGTTTGAATCAACACGGCAACCAAAAATAACAAAAAAAAAAAAAGCAGGATGTTTAAATGAACAGAATGTGTTTTAACAGCTGAAAGTCTTCTCAAGATTTCTCAAAGCCTGGAGAGAGAACCAGGTACAAGCATGCACGTATACTAGAGTGTGTGTATGTCAGTCAGAGTGTCTGTTTTTCTCTTAATCCTCATCCTCATCCTTTTTCTCCTGAAATAAATCCGCAGCGTTACATCACACTGCGTAATCCTTCCTCCACATTCGAGATTTTCTAGCCGCGATCGCCAGACGATTTCATAATCAAATCCTGTCTAATAGAGAATTGTAACTCGTGCTGAAGCTCTGAGAGACGGCGAGTCACTGATGAAGTGATGTACATGTTCTTTCCCATCAATCAAAACAAGCAGTGCTGGATACTCACTGCAGTCAAGCAAAATATTGCAGTCAAGCGTTAAAGATTCTGAAGGTTGTTGGTTCGGTGGATGGAACAAACAACATACTGGAACGTAACCATTCTGTCTTCTTTCTCTTCCAGACAAATTCAATGCCTACGTGACCCTGAAGGTGCAGAATGTCAAGAGCACGACCATCACGGTGCGGGGAGACCAGCCATGCTGGGAGCAGGACTTCATGTTGTAAGACTCTACACATGTCAAACACACACACACACACACACACACTAACCTCGCTGAATGAATAGACTCTGCAGACCTGGAATAACTGAAGTCTATTCATTTATATAGTTAAAAAAAAAATATATATATATATATATGCTTGGTGTTTGTGTGACCTCCAGGATCGAGGGTTTGATTCTCACCTCGAGTCTTGTGTGTAAGGAGGTTTGCATGTTCTCCCCGTGCTTGGTGGGTTTCCTCCTGGTTCTCCGGTTTCCTCCCACAGTCCAAAGACAGTGTGTTCACTTTCAGCCATGTTTCTAATTCCAAATATTATAATCAGCCCTAGTCATGTGACCAAGTCTGCCTTTCACATGGAAACCTTTGTGAAATATTTGCATATTAAGAAGACGTGTGGACATTTGAATGATTTTTGTTTGTCTTTGTCAAGTTTCTCGAGGTTAAGTTGTGAGCCGTATACCTTATACCACAGCGCGGTTGAATTCTGCACTCTGATTGGTCAGAAAGTGCTGGTTTATATTAATGCACCACAGTTAATTATTAATATGACAAGCTTGTTTGGTAGATGGTTTTGCAAAATAACAAATTTGTCTCATCACCGTTCCTCCCGCTGTCTAACACCTGGCTGTTTATACGTATATGTTATGTGATGTTATTATGCCTCCAAATGGTGTTTAAGGTTGCCGTCCCCTGCCTTAGGGTTTTATTTCGTTATGCGGCTCCACAAACATTTACAGCATTTCGCAGATGCACTTATTCTGAGTGATTTCACATTTATTTGATTTACACCGAACGGTGCAGATTAGAAAGTTGAGGGTTCAGGGCTAACTCTAACTCTAACCCTAACCCTTGCTCATGATCCCTTTAGTGGCACTGAAGTGGTGGGGGGGGATTGATCCCATGACCTTCTGATCAGTAGTCTGGCATCCTAACCACCGAGTTGTGGTTTGAGATGTAGTTTGTTTTTTGTCTTTTGTTTAACTAAAGATTCAATATTCAAGATTTTTATTTATCACATACGTGGTTGTACAAGTACAATAGTAGTGAAATGACATTACCCTGGATAACGTGCGTCATATAGTCTTATGCAAAAGTTTGGGCGCCCCTTGATAAATAACAGATTTTTGTGATTTTTTAATTTTTTTTATTGAAAAATGTTAACACAGTCTCTTTTGGAAATGGAAAATAATATTCTGACCTTCTGACTCTTCCATGAAGGTCCTGTGGAACGGTGCACCACCACTCCTGAGTCTGCTAAATTTTCCTGCAGGTTTTTTTGCGGGGGTTTTGATTTGACTTTCTGAGCAGCATACGAGCAGTTCTCTCCCAGTGTTTTCTCTTAATTACATTTCTCACTGTGGAAACTGCAAGGAAACTGACACTTCGCCAGGAGCAGGAAGACTCTAAAATGTGAAGTCGTCCAAGACTGGAGTTGAGAACCACTAAGATCCCACAACACTGGAAAGAGTGTGCGTCTGCGTGTGTGTGTTTGCGCGCGCATGTGTGTGTGCGCGCTTATACACACATCTCATACAGTGAACATAGAATGAACATGACCAATGTGCTTTCCAGTAATGCAGTGTTTCTGTCCATGTGCTGTGTGCACTGTGCTGGAAGGAAGTGGACTTTGGTGTCTTCCTGTCCTCTGTCCCGTCTCCCTGTTGACATTCAGCGCTTTAATATCCAGGACTAATTTAGATATGAACCTTGTTCCTTACAGTCAGCCTTAATTAAAGTGGATTGTGTTTGTGTTTTCTAGTTTATATCTGCGTCGTTATAGAATTCAGTGTAGCTCAGCTACAGTCAGGACCTTCGTTTAAATAAAATAATAAAAATAAAAAAAACACGACTATTAAAAAGGTTACTTTACTGCATTCATGTCTGATTTAACCAAATGCATAAAAAGACATAACACCATATACAGTACCAAGTATAGATTTAACTTTAAGTATAGATTAAAAAAATAAAATAAAAAAATATTATATATNTATATATATATATATATATACAGGCCCATCTTGTAGTAAGATGAGCGGCTTCTACCAGCCTTGAAATAAACCTGTCCACTTTAAATGCCACAGAATTCTGTCCTTAATCCCCATTTTAAAATAGCAGCCAATCTTAAGTAACATCTGTTTAATAACCCATGCCAACTTTAGTTATCGTTGTGGTGTAACATGAGCTGAGCCCAAATATCTTCACTATTAGAAAACAGAGAGCAACTATAATGCAAGTAGTATAATGCCAGTCCACTCCAGAAAGTCTCCATTCTGTTAGGTTCTGTGTCCATTCTGTAAACGTCATTACGCGTCCATCCGGTAAGCATCATTACACGGTCAGTTTGTGAAGTCATTGTCATTTCATGCCTGTTTGGAAATTCTGTGTCCATTTCCTAATTACAGTGGAATCTTGGATTACGAGCATAATTCGTTCTGGAAGTGGGCTCGTATTCCAAAACACTCTTAAACCAAATCATCATTTCCCATAAGAAATAATGAAAACTCAAATTATTCGTTCCACAGCCCCCAAAAATAAATACATAAAAATAATTAATACAATCTATAAAATAACAAATTAATCTGCACTTTACCTTTAAAAAAAGTACAAATAAATCCTGACAGATAAGTGTTTCCCCTTGTTGCGCGCAGGCGCCGTGTGTGTGAGAGAGAGAAACGCTTGGTGTCAAAATAAGAGTCGCATGCGTGATACATGATACTCCGCGCTCGTAAACTTGTACTTGCTCGGTTTCCAAATAAAAAATTATTAAAAATCTTTGCTCGGTTTGCGGAACACTCGTAAACCAGGTTACTCGCGATCCGAGGTTCCACTGTATGTTGTTCTGTGTCCATTTCCTAATTATGTTGTTCTGTGTTTATTCCTAAATGTTATTATGTGTCTATTACTGTACATATAGTCTTGTTCAAAAGTTAGTACCCCCTCTTTTAATTCTGTGTTTTTGTTTAAGAGCATAATAAAAATCATCCGATTGTAGCTGGTCTCAGTATTAAGCGAGTACAACCTCAGACAAACAAGATGATGTAGCTTTTTTTCACCGTGCCATTATTTATTTAACAAAAATGAAGCCGAAAGAAACCATGCGAACATTGCTTCTTTTCATAATGTTCTCTGTCGTTTTTTTATATTCTTTCGGTAATATTATTCAGTGTCTATTCACTTATGCCAGTCTGTGTAATTTGTGTACATTTTATGTGTTATCGATTTCACACCATCGTCCTGTCTAGTCACTCGTCATTCCGTCATCCCGTATACACTCAATCACGTCACCTTGTATCTATTCATTTATTTTTTTCATGAATGTTAGTGTCTCTCCCCTGATGTCACCACGTATACACTGTATAATCTGGCATTCTGAGTGTGCACAGTAATGTGATCGTGTGTGTGTGTGTGTGTGTGTGTGTGTGTGTGTGTGTGTGTGTGTGTGTGTGTGTGTGTGTGTGTGTGGTGTTGTCATACGGCGTACGTTCTGTAATTTCATACTGGAATGTCCTTTAGTATCCGGTCCACAATGTTATTATTTGTGAGTGTATATATATATATACACATTACCTCGAGAAACAAAATCCAGATATCCTGCACATGCTGTTTGTTCATGTGACACCCGCCATTAGTCTGCTTTTAGTCTCTTCCCCCTTGCCGGCCCATCTTTACCCACCTGAACACGCCTCTGATGGGGCTTCTGGTGAAGCGGATGACATTAAACAATACTGTATGTACAGTCACAAGCCGCATGTCGCGCTCCACGTGTGTGTGTTTGCCATCATGCGTGATCGGTCATGTGAGCGGTACGGAGTGTGTTTTCAACATTTCACTCAGCGCTACACACGGCCGACAGCTGCGTGGCTCAGTGTTTTTGTGTTTCTGCTGATAAAAGATGAAGAGTGTATTAATATATAGTGGAAAAAAGAATTCTGAGAGAACAAAGTGCTGCTAATTGGGGTGGACTGTGAGACACATACAATCACGATATGTATGAAAATATTTCTAAAATTTCTGTAATATTTATGAAAAATGTAATTATGTGGGAAAAAAATATTTTTTTTTTCAAAAGTCATTACACTAATTATACGAAGTGTTCAAGTCAAACCGGGATTTAAACTCCTAAAGCTTTATTTCTCCCTATAATCCCCTGCTGCACTAATGCACTTACAGTATGCCTGGTGCTTGGACACCGTCAAGGTGCAACGTTTTCTCGGAGTCACGATCGGACTGCGTGCTTCATGTCTGAACCCCTGGCCTCCCAGGAACTCCTTTAATGCCCCAGACATGTGGGATTTTGATTTCTGATATTTTTCTGCTTTAGAAAAGTCAGATGTAAAGCAGTTACTACAGTATGTTTCTCACATCCTCCAGACAGAAGCGATTGCATTTAGTGAATTGCAGTACATTTAAATTTATGCATAGAGTGAATATTTACATCGTTGATCCTTCTTTTTTTGATCTCCGAATTCACCCTGGCATGCTGTCAATCAATTCCTGGACCACATCCTGGCTCATTTTTTTGCATAATCAACGCCTGGAGTTTGTCAGAATCTGTAGGTTTGGTTTGTCCACCAGGAGTTTCCTGTCCATCATGCTGGAAGAGGCGTTGTTCATCACCAGACTGGTCTTGGATGGTTGGAGAAGTTGATCTCTGGCGATGTTTTTGTTCCGTTCTTTATTCACGGCTGTGTTCTTAGGCAAACTTGTGAGAGAGCCCCCACTCCCACACATGAATGGTCTCAGGATGCTTTACAGTTGGCATGACACAGGACTGATGGTAGCGCTCACCTTCTTCTTCTTCTGGACAATTTTTTTTTCTTTGGCTTCATCACCACCTCGTCAGTGATCATTTTTCCAATAACGCTGAGACGCTTTGTTTTATTTCTTGCATCAATATCATGTGACTTATTAATGTTAAGTTATTAAGTGCAAGCAATAAAGTTTTATTGAAGTTGTTTAATATTAAGAAGACTTGTTTAACATGAGGCACGGCTCAGTCGCAAAACTCTAAATCTGATTGATTGATTTTATGATTTAAATATTGATTGTCCTGTCCGGCTCTGCAGCAGCAGATGGGCGATGGTCCGAAACGCTCATTATTAAAGCATCTTATCGATTTTAAAACCGCTCTTTCTGTTCAGCGGTGAGACGAATGGGACTTTATGGCGCTGTACAGTAGCCTGAGCAGCCTTATAAACCCCTTATAAACTGTATCCACCTCATGGCCAGGTTTAATGAACAGTTCAGTTTTACAGGGAGCTCGGAAAAGCCAGATGTCCTCCTTGACCGAACAGGTCCTTCTAGTGTCCCTCGCTCTCCGGGAGCAATACAGCTAACGTAATAAAGTGTATGACTCCCGCCCCTCCCCCCCCCCGAGCTAGCAGCACAGGCAACCAGAGGGTACTCCGCGCTCCTGGGGCGGTGAACTAGCATGAGGATGTGCTTTCGATTAAATCACTAGGATAAGTTGCTTTGGATAAACGCGAAATGTAAAAGCATACAGATGCTAATGATGTGCTAGTCTCGTGCAGAACTTTCTGCAGACGTTGTAATTCTAAATGGAATAAATATTGCTGGTTTAAAATCTCAAAATCATATATTAAAATTCTGTGAAATGCTGTTTAGGCTGGGCGGCACGGTGGCCTTGCACCTCCAGCGTCCGGGTTCGGGTCCCATGGCCTTCGGGGTCTGTATGCATGGAGTTTGCATGTTCTCCCCAGGCTTTGGTGGGTTTCCTCTGGGGACTCCGGTTTCCTCCTACATTCCAAAGACATGCAGATCGGGCTAATTGGTTAATTGGCGTTCCCAAATTGTCTGCAGTTTGTGAATGTTGACCAGAGGTCCTACCACGGTCATAAAAATGGGAATAAATACATAAATAAGGTAACCACCCCTGATCTCCACAGTCCCCAGGTGGACGACAAAGATTCCTAGATGGATGGATAGGTGGTGACCTTCATTTTTCCCTTAAATTTTTTTCAACCGCAACCCCCCCCT
>QMIH01000594.1:275736-304413 GCA_003987875.1 Clarias batrachus | reverse complement strand
CCCCTCATCTTTTGATTTACATTTTGAAATCAAACACTGAATAATAAACCGAGGAGAGATTTGGTGAGACCTACAGAGGGACCGTCGGCTGGCAGGACGCCGAGCTTTTTCACCGTGCAGATAAATGAGAGACGTTCTGCTTTCATCCCTCCATCTGTGTTGTAAATAAAGGAAAGGAAAGCGGCGCGCTGTGACCGCAGCGTTTAGAAACCCATTCATTATTTATCCAGCCTGTCAATGGCCTGTTAAGTGCGATGAGGATGAGACGAAGCTCGTCCACTGAGGGGGCGGGGCACACGAACCTCTATTAATGTTTTTTTATTTATTTATTTGTTTATTTATTTTCTGCGACAGATTTTCCGAGCTAGAAGGACAGATTGTTCACTCAGCGGTGAAGGACGCGTGCTAGTTGTGTTGAACTTCAGAAACAATAAATAATGAATCATCTCCTTCTCTACGTTCAGTATTAAACAGCACCATACACTCCTCTTCCTCTCTCTTCGTCTTCCTCCTGTTCTTCTTTACATACTTCACAAATTTTTATTTCCGTTTTCTTGCTTTTTTGTTCTTCTTCTTCTTCCATGTTCCTTTCGTCGCTACTTTTTCTTTGTTTTTTATTTATTTATTTATTTTAATTTCCTTCAATTACTCATTTTCTTCGACATGATTCTCAATTTATTTCTTTTTTCCCTTTTCCTTCACAAGTCCTCTCTGCCTCCTCGCTTCTTTCTCTTCCTCTTCCTGAACTGAAATTCTTCCTTAAATGCCCTATTTTTTTCTGCACATTTCTCCTTATTCTTTTTGATCTTCTTAGCTCTTCTTCTTCTTTACATGACGGCATTTAGCAGACGCCCTTATCCAGAGCGACTTACATTTTCATCTCATCATACATCTGAGCAGTTGAGGGTTAAGGGCCTCGCTCAAGGGCCCAACAGTGGCAACCTGGTGGTTGTGGGGTTTGAACCAGGGACCTTCCAAACCGTAGTCCAACGCCTCACCCACTGAGCTCCTCTTCCTCCTCTTCTTCCTCCTGACCTTGAATGGAATGCTTGAATCAGTCATTCCAAGGTTCCAGAGTATCGATTATAATCCCTTGTAAGCATTAACGTGACACTGTAGGGGGTGTGTGTGTGTGTGTGTGTGTGTGTGTGTGTGTGTGTGTGTGTGTGTGTGTGTGTGTGTGTCATGCTTGTTCTTCCTCCTTGTGATGCACCTGGTTGTCTTTGAAAGCTCACACTCATGCTAATTAGCCCCGCTCTTCCATACAGCACTCCTCCTCTCGCTCCCTTTGTCTGATCTCATCCAGTCTTATCGTCTGATCTACAACAGGCACGGCTCATCAAGGTTTTCCAGAAGCAGAGAGAAAGCTCGGTTGCTTTTAACGACATAACACAAAGCAAAGAGTTGAACCAAGACATTTCTTTATCTCTAATATGTGTTTTGCACTTTGATTGTTTTTTTGTTTTTTTCTCCCTAAACCGGGACGAGTTTTATTCCTTTTATTACGCCATAGCAATGTGTCTGCGATTACAATCTGTATTTATTAAAGAACCGTAAATCACTGTGTTTTGCACACAATTCTTCACTCACCGGCCTGCCAGGGGGAAAAAAAAACCACTCAGTTGTCAGGATGTGAATAAGCGCAAATTGCAATCCTGAAGACGTTCCTGCGTCTGGAAAAAAAAAATGTCATTTCAAGTCAACGTCAAAGTGGCTTTTAGTGCCGTTTTATACTACATATAGTATACATAAAGTGCACAAATGCAGGCGTGTATGGTGTAGCTAGATCAATATTTTTTGTATTTTTTTTTGCTGTCAGTGGAATTTGGTAACTAGAACACAAAGCTAATGAGAAGAAGAGGGAGGCACGACTGTACAGTAATCGAAACTGTTCTCTATTAATATTTTCATAGTTAACATATCTCGTTTATACCGACACCTCGGATTCAGTAGAAATAATATTAATATTAATAGTAGAGTGAAGCGGTTGTGCTGTGTGTGTTGCAGTGAGATCAGCCGCTTGGACCTGGGGCTCATCGTGGAGGTTTGGAATAAAGGTCTCATCTGGGACACCATGCTGGGGACGGCGTGGATCCCGCTCGAAAGCATCTGCCACTCAGAAGAGGTGACATTTAACTTTTTTTTTTTTTTTTTTGCCATCGAGTTCTGGGCCTGCATGTTTTTTGTTGTTTTTTTTCCCCTGATCTGTGTCAGGTGTATTGATCGATTTGATTGATTGATCAAATTCAGAACACTGATTAATCATCATCATCATCATCATCCTCTTCATCTCTTCAGGAAGGTCCTGGAGAGTGGACGTTTCTGCACTCGGAGGTTCTGATGAAGGCAGATGAAATCTGCGGCACCAAGAACCCGACGCCTCACCAGGTCCTCCTGGACACTCGCTTCGAGCTTCCTTTCGGTGAGACTCCACGCTTTAGTGTCGTCTTGTCTCTCTAGCAGTGCATCACTGCGTGTCCTCATTAGGGTCAGTGTTGCAGTTTGAGAGAGTTCGCCTGGAGACATTCAGACTGGGATGGGCTCCCGCCACAACTATCCAATTTTAACTCTTCGAAATGTCTGTCATTTCTGTAAGTGCAAAAGTCCCATTTTGACTTGAACGCCCTTTGTGATTGAGCACTTCGCAGGCTTGGTACTGCTGGGAATCGAAAATTTCTCAAATCTAATCCACTATTCCTTAACTGTGGGATTAAAATCCTGACTTTACTGTATTTGGCACTTTAATGAAACCTCCCTCATGGACGCTGATTTAAACAGGTTGCTTAAAGCGTTGCCGAGTCTCCGTGTTGGGTTTCACAGCTCAGACTCGGTCAGCGATTGATCCCATTCATAAAGCTGCCTGTTTTATCTAAGCCCTTTTGAAGCTGTGAGTATTTTCGCTGCTCTGCTGTCCTTCAGCGGCTGGCCGTGCCTTCAAAGGCTGTGGGGATGTGATACAGAAACGCACAGCACTGAGTCGCTGTACAGTGCATGTTCACGGTCACCGGGCAGCGCTGTTAAAGAATGTTTAAACCTGGTGTAATTGCAATCTCAGCTTAAAAACAACTCTGTTTCTGTTTTTTGTCTATTTCAAAAAATTAATGAATCGATCATGAAGATGTTGTGGGAATATAATTACTGTCGGAGTGACGTCATGCACAGTAGAACATGTGACTGTTCCGCTTTTTCTTTGATGAAGCATTTTGCCAGTGATTGCAGTGTAATATTGAGTGAAAATGTTATCCATTTATAATTGCTGTACGTTTGGTTTGGTTAGAACCACCAGAGAAGATTTCATATTGTTTCCCTCGAATTATAATGATGATTTCTCATTATAGTTCTTTTGACCTTTTCTTTTGAAACCTTCTGGAATTAAATTATAGATAAATATTCAAGCTAACTGGAGAATATTAAGTTTTTCCAAGATTTTCCAAGAACTTTGTGTGTTGATGGAAATCGGTTAGGGCTAATGAGACAGTTTATTTCTCAAGGACTCTAATCTGAAAAAGTGTACAGTGTACAGTATAGTAATATTAGTGTTAAGGTTGCATGATTTCAAGTCAAGTCAATTTTATTTATATAGCGCTTATATAGCGCTTTATTTTATTTATAAAGCAGCTTTACACAATCAAAAGAAGTAAGTTTTTATGCTATGTGTATGAATCAAAATGATAAGATCGTCCCTGATGAGCAAGCCGAGGGCGACGGTGGCAAGGAAAAACTCCCTGAGATGGTAATAGGAAGAAACCTTGAGAGGAACCAGACTCAACAGGGAACCCATCCTCATCTGGGTGATAACGGATAGCAGGGATTGATCAGCATAATAATGTGTACTGGAAGTTCAGTGTAACAGGAGATGTGCTTAAAATTAAAAGGAGTCCAGTTTGTTCCCGGAGGCTCAGGTAGACTGTAGGGGATTCCGGTCCTGAGCTATCGAACAACTGAAGTCACAGGTCCCCAGAGCATCAATCCATGATAGGACAGTCTTAATGGAAACCATCCCCAGCCACCATAATTGATCATAATAATCACACTGCGATTCCTTTCAGACGCATATTGCGATTTAATGCGACATGTACGCGACATATTAAATGTACTAATCGTATTTATTGAGGCGACCAAGAAACAACAGCAGAAATGATGGGAAGATGGAGAAAGAAAAGGAAACCCTCCTGTGTGCCCTAAACCATTTTCAATTCCTGTCTGATTATATACATTATGTTCAGTGACATTACTGAGGATTTTCCTAACTCAGTCATTTTTTCAGTAAAGTGCAAGGTCAAGATGATTTTTGCTTTTTATTGTCCAAACTTTTTTGGAATTAGGGTTATAATAAAGACTTAAATTATTGACAAACTCTATGGACATAAATTCACAGGTGTGCATACAGTAATTGCGCCAGTCTGTATCATGATTTAGACTTTTCTACAATGAATTGTGCAGCACTAATTATAGTGGGGACAGTAATATTATTTTTTATTCTGTGTATTGTTGTTGTTAATAATAATAATAATAATAATATTATTATTATTATTATGAAGATGCCATTGATGCTGATGATTTTCTCGAATATTTCTCCTCCGTCTCTGACAGAAATCCCAGAAGACGAGGCTCGGTACTGGTCCAGCAAACTGGAGAGCATCAACGCCATGGGGATGCACGATGAGGTGAAACACAACAACATTATTGATGAATATGTCCTGTATACGAATGTACTAATATGAAATACTTCATAATACATAGTAACATGAAATACTTTACATCCCCTGTTGTTTGTTTGTGATGTATTTGAGAACAGTGCTGCATAACTGTACCACAAGATTATTTTTCCAACAATGGTGAAATGTCAGGATTTTAAAGGAGCTGCTCATAGATCTTCCACTGACACGGTGATGGTGATGGAACCCCAGATCACAACACTGCCTCTTTACTGTTCATTTTTTTTTACCATGTGACTCCACTAAGCATTTAGGTGATCTCCATTCATGTTTTCCTTCTTTTCGACCACATTTCTTACAGCACGGATCCTTCCAGGATTTAATGTGTCGTCAAAGGGTTCTTAACCCAGTTCCAGTCATTTCAAATCTCCTTAGTTGTTTTCTTTGCTTGATGCAAACCAATAATTTGTCTCTTTCCAGAAATGACAACCTTTTTTTGTTTCCAATCCCCACCCAGTCCTTGGCAATGACAATCTGGTACCTTGTCAGTAGAAATGTACAGATAATGCTCATTTTCTTTATTCATTTTTAAATGTTGAAGACTTGTTTGAAGTTGATCCTCTTATTCATTCTTTTTTTCTTTTTTTCTTTTTTTTTTAACCTGTCATCAGTTTTAGACAGAACCCACTGGTTTGGTATGATCTCAGTAATCAGCATGCGTGTGTTTTGAGCAGTTAGTGTGTCAGAGTGATGTTTTATTTATTTATTTATTTATTTATTTATTTATTTTTATAATTCCCTACAGTAAATAACAAGCTTTTACAAAAAAATCTGTTTGCTGTGTCTTAATAGTAAGAAGATGCATGTTTACAACTAACAACTTGTTAACGGTTTCCGAAAATGATTTATTTGTTTTTTGTTGTTGCAGCGCTAAACACGCCATTGTTGTAGAATTATTTCTGAAATACATGCAGGTCTGTGTTATTCGTACTGACCGTGCTTTTATTTTGTCACATCAGTTCCCGTTGCAGGACGACGGAGTAGGACGTCCTCTACCTTTAGCAGCGTCTCATTGTTGTGAGTACTTATACGTTTAGCACACCAGGTGGCGCCATGTAGTCACGTCACCATGTAGTCCGAGAGTCTTCTTTTCCATACACAGCTCACTGTCAGATGTTTTAAAGTTGGAGTGGTGCAGTATTTTGGTAAAAAAAAATGAAATATCTAATTATTTCACCTCCTTTCACTTCTCTGCTGTTTGATTTGCCAGGCAGCCATTTCGGATGGCCAAGCTCACAGAGTATGTAAAGATTATTTTGCCCTAATGGTACAGAATATTCCCTTATTCCCTAATGTCTACCCACGGTGCCGTTTGGTGTCCTCCCTGTGCTCAGCTGGTCGGCTCTATGGTCCTGAGTTACAGTAAATCAGAGGAAAGCGGGGAGGACATTAGGCAGTGTGGATGGTCTGGAGTGATGCCCCATTACCCTGAAGTCTTTTTGCTCCGTGGATCCTTTCCTTTACAGTCCTTTTGCTTCCCCAGCTTAAGTGCATGCTCTCTAGTTAATATGCTGACATGGTTTTTCTCAGTTCCTAGTCATGTCGGAACTCGTACAGTAAAGCAAAAGTCACACAGCAAATATCTTATTATATTACAGCACTGTAAAATTCTTGATTCTTGTAAGATTCTGATGGGGCTAAATTTGTGGGTTCCCATCTGTTATTATCAGCATCACTGCCAATTTCTCATTAATTAATCCTCTCGTTTTTATAACTTTTATTGTTGCATTCAAAGTCCACATAATCAAAGTCTAATTATATAACAAATGCAGTATAAATGCAGTGCTAATTGCTGTGCAAATTGCTGTGGTATGAAAGCAAACAAAATCTTGTGCACTTATTGGAAAATGATCAGTGTTGTATTGGTAAAAATAAGTCCACGTATATGATTCAAAGTTGATCAGTTGACTTTCAGACGTACTGTATCATCCTATATACAGTAGCAGAAGAGTAAAGCGTTTGATCAGTTGACTTTCAGATCAGACTTTCAGGAAGCCATTACGTTTTACAGTTGAATAAAGCAGCTTCTGGATTTTTAAGAAATGCACATTTCTTGAGTAAATGCTCCTGTCGACAATGTTTCGACTAAATGAATGTGTTGCCGAGTCAGTAAACGAGGCTCTTTGTTTCTGTCATCAATGTATGTGTGTGTGTGTTATCTGTGTCAACTCTTGTGTCATTTGTGTGGCATGTTTCATATGGTTTAAATGTTGCATTTTTAAGTACAGGCTAATACAAGCAGCATGATATGGCAACCAGATAGCTTTTAGCCCTGCAACTGAGACCGAGCATTTTTGCCATTTTGTTAATTTTTTTTCTTAAAATTAATATTTAGCATTTTACAGCACCCATTTCTGAGTCTGTTATGTCACCCACACAGCATTGGATGATCTGGACAGTGCAGTGGACGATCGTGACAGTGACTACAGGAGTGAAACGAGCAACAGTCTGCCACCGCGGTACCACACTACGGCTCAGCCGAACTCCTCTGTACACCAGTACCCAGTGGGACCACGTTTTCAGCAGCACCCTGATTCCTGCACAGACTCGGTGCATAGTTTTGAACTGGACTATAGAGACAATCATCCAAGCAGGTAAAATTTACAGAATCTTTGCTCAGGGTTGTATCTTTTATTTATTTATTTTAGCGTTGCTTGACCTTGGTGCAACTTTTGACACCATTAAACCTGGAAATATTAGACACTGTTGGAGATAGAAGAACACCCAATTCCTGGCTTAGATTCTGTATGACTGATCATTATATTGTACATGGTGGCTTTACTATACATACTAAAGTAAAGTCTGGTGTTCCACAAGGATTGGTTTTAGGCCCATTACTATTTTCTTTATATTTGCTTCTTCTGGGTGATATCATCCATAACCATGGCATTAGTTTTCAGTATTTGCTGATGATACACAGTTATATGATTCTGCATCGCCATATTAGATGCAGCAGCTTAATAAAGTTGAGGAATGTGTAGCATGCATTAGACACTGCATAATGAGTTGCAACAGTGTCCATTATAAAAAGCGCTAAACAAATCAAATTTAATTTAATCAAATTGAATTTCAAGATATGTCGTAAAATATCTGTGTGTCTTTGCTTTGCAAAGTTCTTACAGTACTAAGAAGAGCCATTACAAGAAATCTTGTTGAAAAGCATTTGTTGGACATTATTTATTTTAGATTATAAAATTTTGGGATTTCATTTGTTTCAGTTTAAATACTCTTGCTTGCTTTAGCCGAGTATTGTTGACTACTTTGTTTTGCATCACACTGTTTCTAGGATAATTTAAATATTTTGACATAACTTGCATAACATTTATTAAAGAACTGATAATTGATAGTCACTCACAAACTAATTAATGCTATTTAAAATGTATATTTTTTAAATACTTATTTTGTTACATTATTACGTTTCTTTTTTTTCTGTCTGTTTTAATATAGATTTTTCTATCTTTTGTCTTTTCTTCTTTTTCTAAATCTTCTTTTTTTATTGACCTGCTACTTTAAATAAGAACCCTAAATGAGAGTGGGAGGGTTAGAATAATTCCTGTAGATTCAGTTATGGGAATAGAGGACTGGGATTTCAAATATAAAATGTGGGATCAAGGTTCCCTAAATAATTTCCATGATAAAGAAGAATATGAGTTGGATGTAGAGGACAGCAACCCAAATACCATTAGTCAGGATTCTGTGATTAGGCTACAGCCTAAGAAATCAAAAGTCAAGAGCCCTGCCTATCCAGAGGGTTATGACACCATCGACCGAAGACGAAGAAAAAAGGTTCGAGATCCAGTTGGGCATGCAAAAGCAAGACCAGAATACATTGGAAAATACTTTGTCGATCCTGATCGTGCCCTTCTCCGTCAGAAACGGGGAGAGCTTGTACTGCGTCAAGTAGCAGAAATGGAAGAAGAAGATGAAAAGACGATGCCGTGTCTAAGGCCATACAAAAATGGCTTGTTCTTCAAAACTAGAATGCAGGCTAAAAACAAACTGGAAAAAGCATTTCCTGACAGCATGATGTATCAAGACAAGGAAGAAACAGGACTTAGGGTGAGCATGGACCATCATTTTGATGGCCCATATGAGTTGCAAGGATCTGAGGAGAAGTTGGAGGTATTCTGCTCTGAAATTAGTCAGACCTATAAACACAACAAGAAAGATTCATCTTTTGGTGGCCATTATGACAAGCTTCAGGAATGTCATGATCGAAAGAGTGCAAAGTCTAAAATTGGAAGATGGACCCCAGAAGGCGTGTTGTCTCCTGTGGAGGAACCAAGCGATGAGTATGTTAATCCAATAGATGAACTTCAATGCTTAGTGGAAACTGTATCAGAATATCTGGCTGAAAAAGAGGAGGAGATCAGTAAGTATGGTTCCTTGCCTGAAATGAGCAAATCAAGGCTGTCTTTCCGGGAAAGTGCAAGGTCAGAATCTTTTGGAGATGAACAATGTGTAAGCTCTAAGGAGTTAAAAGAGGACAAAGGTATTGAGGGGAAACAAAGACTTTTGTCCAAACAAGGATCAGGCCTAAAGAATGCCATGAACTCCTTATTTAGCTCTCTCACTGAAAAAACATCCACAGGTTCAAAACCAATAAGATCATGTTCTGTTCAGCATTCAGAAACATCAGATGCTAATGGGAGCTCTGGTTTATCCATATTGTTGTCATTTATGACAAAGTCTCAAAGTCCAGCACCAGTAGCTGTGGTATCTCCTACTCAAGAGAATCTCCATGATGAGAGGAAGCTCCAAATGCCTACTAGACCAGCAGGGGCAAATCCACAAGAAAGCAATCAAAAGTTAGAATCTAAGAGACAAAATAAAGGTGACCTAAATACAGATGTTAATGAATGCCAGACACTTCTCTCAGAGATCAAACCAGTAAAGCCTCAAATAAAACCAAATTTAAAGGAACAAGGAAGGATAAATGCAACAAGCAAGAGTTTTTCAGAAGAAGCCAGTAGGAATGAGCTCAACATGAATCCCAGGCATTCAGCCGATCAATCTAATAGTATGCAAGATTTCAGACATAATGGAGATCAGACTAGAACCACCCCTGTCTTCACAAACACACAGACTCGAACTGACAATGGCGAGAATGCATCACAAAAATCCACTGCAGATTTAGGATTTTTCAGTCCTTTGAAGAACTCAATTAGATCTTTGATCTCTCCAGTGCCTCATATGCCTCCTCAAAACCAGACGCAAACAGTTTTTCCTGTATTCAGATCAGAATATCATGCCAAAGAAGCATTTTTGGATGTTTCATCACATGGGAACAAAATTGTTGATTCAGATAATGTGCCTACACAACAGCCCCTAAAAGCAGAAAAGGCAATGTTCTCTGGACCCTTTAAATTTTCCTCAGCTGATGAGACTGGTGGGCTTATGAGGTCACCAAAAACCTTAGACAAACCAGGTCAGACTGCTCCTTCTGAAAGTAACTCTGCTTCTAGTATTTCTTTAAACCCCAGGTTTGCTCAGAATCTTGCTGAAAAACAGCCCATGGTGACTTCAGAGACTAATTGGTTTTCAAGTCTTTTTAAGACTGCACCAAATGAAATGGTACAGGCTGCAGGTCCAGAGGGCCAAAGGTTGTTGAGCCAGAGCACCCAATCACCTCCTGGGTCAAGTCAAAAGATAGTAAGTCCACCCCAAAAACCAATCAAAGTAGTTGATGAGCAGATGCATAATATTCAACAAACCCCAAACACAGATGCACCTTTTACTCCTGAACCAAAGACATCCCAGCCAGAACCTCAAGGCCTTTTCTCTACTTTGTCTAAATCATCTTTTTCTGATGACATGGCAGGTCCCAAAGTGGGTCAGCATTCTGCACAAGGAGGATTGTTTTCTGGTATCATGAAATTTGCTTCTAATAGTGAGATTTCAGAAGGGACACAGTCTAACCCAGTAAAACTAATAAGTGAACCAAGTCAAGCCACAAATCTTGCTCGAACCTATCTGAGAAATCAGTCACATCCTCATCAGCAAGCACAAAACCCATCTCCGACAGGAGTCCCTTCTGTACCAGGTAAGAAACCACCTCAACACAGAGACCCCACAGACTGCCAGCTGTCTCAACAACCTTTACTGCCTCAGCAAACGTCTTCTCAACAAGGAAGTATTTTGTCTGATCGTTTCAAATTAGTTTCCAATAATAATTTCTCAAATAATCAAGCTGGCTCAGGGCAGCATGAAAATATCCCAGCAAGTGCTTATCAACCTTCCACACACGATGTTCAAGAGCATCAGTCAAGAATCTCAAATGATTCCTCAGACATACAGGAACCCTTAGAGGGATGTTCTAGACAGAGTGACGATGCATCCCAACCAGCAGTTGAACATGGTGGCTTTTTGTCTAGCCTTTTCAAATTTTCATCAGATAATTCATCTGCCAGTCAGGCTGCATCAACTGAACAACAATCAAAACCCAAAAATGTACGGCGAAGCTCTTTTGAAAGTCAATCCATTGATCAGAGCCCTCCTCGAATGCAGGAAGATACTCAGTCAGGAATCTTACCTGGAATTTTTCGCAAGTTAAGAGCTTCTTCTGAAGCACAGAGCAAATGGGCTCCACATGATCAGAAAGAAGAGTGCCAGTGTGTACATCAAAATGTATCATCATTTAAACAGCAGAATCAACAACAAGCTGTAGTAAGAGACCAAAAGTACCCTGGTTCAGGAGGGCAATCTGTGCAATGTTTAAAAGAGGGATCATATGAATCTCATTTAGGGGATCACATGGAAATGGGTAAAGAAAGAAATGCCAGTACTTTGTTTGCTTCTCGTCCACATAGAAGTAATGGTGCTGTCATAAATAATGTGCCAGTCTACAGTAATGACACTAATTTGGACCTGAGGACAAGTTATAAAAGATCACAACAAATGAATGCAGCTTATATTTCAAATAGCACAGGTCATCTGCCACAGATGTCATCTTTCTTAAATCATGTCGAAAACTTAAACAGTACTGACAATCTTCCTTCCTCTCCTGTTGTCCCCACAGAACAAGTACATACACCCCAGCTATATTTAACCCAGAGCTACCCTTCCCTAAATAATTTCCAAGAGCAGCATCCTTGTCACAATAATTCGTTTTACAGATTAGGTCCTAACTACGAACATTATCTGAGCCAAAATTCTGTTTTATGGGAACAGTTGCATAACCAGTCAATGAATTATCATTCATGGGAATATAACCGTGCACCAATTTTAGAGGAATTGCAAGTGTCTCAAAGCTTTAGAATGAATGAGGATGAATATCAACAGTACTATTCCACACGTGACTGGATGGCATTTAACAACAGACAGAACAAAAACCTTCAGCAGCAAGAGTATCACAGGAGTCTAGCCAACAATTTAAATGTGCAGCAAATGTGGAGCAGCCATAACAGTTTGGATATGATCAATCATGGTGGCTTCTGTATTGAGGAATCAGGTGCTTTGAATCTGAGCAAAAAGAGCAGTACTAAGTTTGGCAGTTTGCAATCGTTGAGTGAGGAGAGCTGCTACAGTTTAAATAGTGTAACCTATCTTGAAGGATATCATGAGGAACATCCGACAAATTTATCTTGCGCTGCTACTAGAGAAAATAAATGCACAAGTGCTTATATAGAATCTGCAAGTAACGAATGTTATCCTAGTTTAATTTGTTCCAACAATGGCTGGAATTATACTTCTGCAACAACTGTTGAAAATGAAGACTATGGATATTTTGAAGATATGGAATGGTACCAACAATGGCTGTTACTGCTAGAGCAAGGCATGTGGTGGCCAGCAGATGATGGAGATTGTGGCTACTTTGTCTACACAGATCACGAGTATATCTATGCATTGCTGACAGATGGGTCTGGTCAGTACGTGTATGCATGTGCTCCAGAAGATAAGGTGTGGGGAAATGGGAAGATGTCTGATGACTATCCAATCGCCATGCTCCATAATGACATGGTTATTGTATGTGGTTTCAAAATTCCTCTCTACAATGAGGATGAGCTATTCTGGTTTCCAGAACAAGATCAGAGTGAGGCTCAGCTTTTAAATGCACCCCTTGACCTATCTGATGCATTTAGGAAAGGTAATGAAATTATGAATCTGAACTTGAAAAGGTTCTCTGAGATGTTTGAAAGCTCTATTCCTCCCCAAGGACAGCAAGCTATGGATTTTTCATTGTATCGGTTAAACAAGGTTAAAATGGACACAAGGCAACAAACACAGAACGAGTCTGCTAACCAGGACTCTCTTCTGGAGGTCCTGGATCTGAGTGTTAAAGGAACTAATTTCAACATTAATAACCGAACAACCAAAGAACTGCTGTCTCAGAAAGTCTGTATATCTATTTGCCCAACTCCAGTGACCTCCTCATCGGTTGTTTATGATTGTTACCAACCTCGTCAGAGACGTCATTCATCCTTTGGATTAAAGGTAAAACACATAGATGACACTTCAGAGGAAGAATGGCAAAAAAGAGTTAATTCTGGGGAGGAACAGGCCAAGAAGCCCATTGAGAAAATATCGTCTCTCTTTTCTTCTCTTGTTGGAAAAAGTCAAGAGAACGGTTCGGGTCCCCAAGGTAGAAAGCGTGATGTTTCTTCTGCCGTAACCTCAAAAACAAGCACAAATCAGCAGACCTCAGAAATTAGGTCCCCTAGAATCTTACCAAAAGTTTCATCATCTGTAAGTGGTCAAGGTGCAACCCAGAAGCCTAAACTGGCTAGACAAGCCACTATGGCCCAGCAATCGTCTATTCCCAAAGTTTCTACAGATTTGCCAGATAGACAAGATGGTGAAAACTCTTCTGAGCAAGGAGGTTTTCTAGGTTTTTTCAGACATGCGATAGGAATAGAGGAGCCAAATCAAACGTCTGTCCAACCTTCTCAAGCTGTAGCAAAGCAAGACCAGAAAAACAAACATGTCCTTGATGAGGTGAAAGATTCAAGTACAGACAAAGGCACTGGAATGACCAAACTACTGAGGTCATCAAAAGAATTGTTAACCATGGACACCACTACTTCAAAGTGTGAAGGGATTCAGAAACCACAAAGACAGGGTAGATTCAGTCTGAGCAGTGAACCTGATGTGTCCAAAGCATCCCAGCCATCTCAGGAACGCATGTCTAAAAGTGCCTCACAGATATTTACCCCTAATTTTAACGATGGATTGATTTTAGGGGGTTCTCAAACAATGTCACCAACTAGGTGTAATAAACCTGAACCTTCCACTAAATCAACAAGTGGACTGTTTGGTTTTTCTTTTGCAATCTCTGCACACACAAATAATGAGCAAACTGCTGGGAGAGGCCTACTGTCAATGTTTAGTGATTCTAGTTCACAACAGGTACCACTTCAAAGAAAATCAGATTCTCAATGTAATGATGGGAGTGAATCTGCCTTAAATACAACAAGTAATAAAATCTTGTCTTTATTTGGCATTTCCAACACACAAAAGGATCCATTATTGAATCAAACTGCTGAAAAAACACCTAAAAAAGAGTTCTCAAGCATAGGTTCTGTGTTCAGTGGCACTAGTAATCAAACCAGCACTCCACATACTGAATCATCAAATCAGGCTTCTTTTCCTAAAGAGACATCAGGAATAAAGGTTCTGCAAAATCCACCACCAACTAGGTCTAGCAGTCAGCAGTTCACTCATCTAATTACAAACAAAGATTTTCCAAATACAGATTCACAAGAGACAGGCTCGGTCTTTGGTGGAATATTAGGTAGCCTTTCCACCTATAATAAGAAACCAGTTAAAAGCTTGTTTTCTAGGATTGCTGGATTTAGCTCAGAACCTTCATCCACCCAGCAATCAACAACTGGTCCAGCAGCACATACTGAAATTCCAGAGAATGTGCTACCCAAAGAGCTACAGGGGATGAATTTGTTTAATGGATCACAAAATCCACAACCTAATGTAAGCAATCGTGAAGAAACAATTTCTCTAAAAGAGCCACATGGAAAAGGTAATCATAGTTCACAAAAAGATATACCTCAAGCAGCATCTGTTCAGAGTATATTTTTATCAAACTCCAGTGGAAATGAAGCATCCTCAAAAGGATTACTTTCAATGTTTGACAAATCAAGTGAGGAGCAAAATGCTAAGACTTGCCTTCAAATAAATGCACAGGCCGACCTATCCTCTGGAGCAGGTTCTATGGATAATGAGAAATCTATTAAATTGCAGATGGAATCTGTGCCCTCAGGATCTAGTGCCCCTACCCTACAACAACCAGACTGTGATGATTCTGTGTTACTTGATGATGGACTGCCCATTTCCAGCACCCTAAATAAACCATATTCTGCTCCTCTCCTAGATGAATCTCCAGGTACATGCTCGCTTTCAACATTTCATTTTCAGTCAAATGAAGCACCAGCTTGTACTTCTGTGGAAGCTTTCTCTGCTTTTTCAAAGGATATGACTTCCTCTTCTGGCAAAAAAACTGTACTTCTGGAATCAAGAAGCAATTTTCTCACCTCTCCCACCTTTGCAGGACCAGAGGGTACCTCACAGAATGCAGCATCTGGTTTATTGTCAATGTTCAGTGGGTCAAAATCCCAAAATACAGCCCCTCAAGCTGGGTCTGTACTTGATGGAATTTTCTCAGGTAACACAGAAGAAAAGGACATTCCTGGCAAGAGTCTGTTTTCTATGTTTTCTGGACCTAGCTCAAAATCTGCCTCAGATGCAGAGAATCATGGACCTTCAACCTCAAAAGAATCACATGGAAAACCTTTTTTTTCCATGTTTGTTGGGACAAGACCACAAGAGACTTCACCCCCAACATCCTTGTTGGGAGAGGTTTTTCCTGGCAGCATTGCTCCTAAAGATGTTTCAGGGAAAGGTCTACTATCCATGTTTGCTGGTCATAGTTCAACAACATTACCCAGACAGACAGAAGCAACATCAAAAACACCTAAACCAGAAGGTCAATTTAATGTTGCCTCCTTTTCTTCTCAGGAAAGTACTTCAGAGGATATGATATGCAGCAAAGAACAGAATCTTGAATTACAAAAATGTTCTAGACATACTGAAACAGATCACAAATTGGTAAACACTGTTTCAGGTCATGGTACTGAAAAGAAGGGTAATGAACCAATGACTTTGCAACCCCAATCTACATTATCAGAACAACAAAACATTTTTCATGCCGTTACTGAAGCAGATAAAGAAACTATAGAGGAAACAGCTACACAAGATAGTCAGCACATGACAGAGTCTTCAGCTTCTTCTCAAGAATCTGTTAGAGCTACCCATTCATCAACAGAACAAAATGAAAAAAAGAATTTGACACAAAAAGAGATCCAACATCGGCCTAAACAAGAAGATACGATGACACAAGAATCTTTACCTGCAGACAAGCATGGTCAACCAGAATCTACTGAGGTGGAGAAGTCTGTTTTAGACACATCAGTTGATGTAATCTCTGGCTTTATGTCCAATATGTTCTCTAGTGGCAGTGGACCCTCGAAAGCATCAAACGGTCTTTTCTCTTCAGGACAAACTTCATTTTTTAAGTCCATAGCCACAAAAGAGTCACAACAGACATCCTCTCTTTTTGGCTTCCCAAGTAGGTTGTCAACTGACCCCCTTAAAAGTGATCTCCTTGGTATGTTCAAATCACATCAGGCTGGCAAACCAACAGAAGCATCACCCACTTTGAATTCTACTCCATCACCTGAATTAACTAAATTTGCTGTCCAAGATCAAAGAGTGCCTAATGATACAGTATCACCCTCAGGGGACGTAGAGTTGACAAATCGAATTAAAACAGAATCGGAGAATGGAGACTCAATTACATTTTTAACTTCGGTAAGTGTGAACCCACCTGAAGATACTTTCTCAACTAGGATTAGTAGCGATGAAGTCATTGAAAGTGATAGTGTAAAGGAGAAACTAGTTGTCATTGTTGGAAATGCTGAGGATTCATTAACAGACCAGCCAGGACCAGCTCAACAGCCTCCTTCAAAACCAGCACAGTCCATGTTTGGCATGCCTGGTTTATCACCACCGAAGCTTAGTTGGAACACTGAATCTGAAGAGGCCAAGAAGTATGTTGGGTCTTTGTTTTCCTCAGCAGTGAGTAAGGATCTTCCAACAATGCCACAAACAGATAATAACTATATTGGGGGTGGATTTATGTCGCGGTTCAAATCGTTTTCAAGTTTATTTTCAGAAGAGAAGCCAAACGCATCAAATAATGAACCAACATCACTGGTTGGAGCAAAAATTGGGCTGTGGCAAAAAGAAGCACCTATAACTACAAAAAAGCAGACCACTCGTGTTGTTACAGAGCAGCCAAACTCGTCCATGTATGCAGAAAGCGCATCAAGTGAAAACGACCTTTTGGATTCTAAGGAAATGAAGGAAGATGCAAATAAAAATTACAATGAAATTAGGAATGGAACTGTAATAGATTTAGACAGATCTGAGTTTGAAGACAAGGAAAAAAGCACTGATTCTCTAGATAATTCAAATCACCAAATGGGTTTGTCCACACTTGAGGTAGATTGTCCAACCCAAAAAGAGCAGGAATTTCAGTTCCAGTTCCCAGCCTGTGCAGCTCCCTCTTCTGGATTACAGCTGGAATACAAGGAGCCTTTGGGTGCAAAAAGGCTAGTAGCATCATAAATCTCTCCCAAACAATTTATGATGACCTACCGTCAACATTAGCATCAGTGGTAGTGCCTTCCTCTGTGATGTTTTATAAATCCACTTTTTTGATCAAGTGTGCATACATGTAGTCATGTAGTATTCCAATTTTGATGTCTTGTCTGTTCCAATATTCTCATATTTTTTCTCATCCTAACCTTTCTCATTCACCCTACCCTGTAGCTAACTCCATCTGTTTTATATCATTGTTGTATTCGGTGTAGCATTTTGAAAATGTTTTGTGACTTATCATGCTTATCTTTCCATTTTTGTCCCCATCCACAAATCAGTCCGGCCGGCAGTAGTCGTTTTGGATCTTCAGGAAACCTCAGTCAAGCCAGTTCTCCATTAAGTGAGATGGGCCAGGAAAATGTTTTAGGTTCAGACCTGAAGGAGACCCATCACTCGTTCCACAGTACAGGATATCGCCCTCCTTCAAATGGACACCACACAGCCAATGAACATAGCTCCTGGGGAGAGGATGAGGGTTTGAAATCGTCTCAAGAGAAGGGAAGGCGTGAAAGCAGCACCTTAAATAAAGACAGTGTTTCTGAAGTGGTGAAGAGGCCGGAAATATCTCAAAAAAGGTATGTGATTCCAAATGCGAACCATACAGTATAGTGAGAAGGTGATAGTCAGGCAACAATTGACCATAACAAGTTTTCATATCACCCCGCTGCTTTTCTACTTACTTGACACGGTCAATAGTTTTGCCTGTGATTTTTAAAAAATCTATTTTGTTACTATTTAAAGTGGGAAAAAGCAATAGCAACAGGAATGGAGCCAGTATCTGTTGATCGGCACAATGATAAGGCTACTACACATCGATTTGCTTATAAGCTCAGTTAGATATTTGAGGAGCTTTGGTTCTATAATTAAGGATAGTTTCAAGTGTGATGCTTCCTTTAGCGCCCCTTTTGAGTTATGGCACTTCATCTCATTGTCTCCCATTGATTGTAGGCATTTCTTTGTGCAAGTGCCAGCTAACTTCAACTAAACTATAAGTTTGTTCCAAAGCATGTGTGTCTGTTTCAGCATCCCGGATGATGGATCTGTTTCGTCTGTCTCCGCTTCACGTGTGCGCTGGATAAAGGCCTTCAACAAAGTGAGACTTCAGCTTGAGGAGGTATAATAGGGAGCTCATACCCTCCATCTCCTTTGTCTTTCCCTTTACCAGCTTGTCCTTTGTCACTTAAAACACTATAGACAATCTTAAATTCCTATTATGTAGCCCTATAAGGCTTATATCTTCTCACAATGTTGCATTGACACCTTCTGTCAGGTAAGTATGAATCACATTTGTACTCCGGTTCACTCAAGACCAAATGTCATTCATTGATTGGTTGAGTTTCACCACCTATTTGTTCTGGTATATATTGAAACCACTGCCACAACAAACACATATTAACATTGTTGTGTGTTACATGGTTAATTGTATTGCATTGGTGCTCCTTCATCTCTCAATGAAATGTCAGGTTTTTTCTAGAATGTCATGTGTACTTTTGCTTGGGTAAAGCAAAAGTACTTCTGGATATCTGTGGCTGCTACTCCAGTCCACATATGCTTTAATCTGTAAAGGTCAGAAGCTCTCTAGCCAGCGTAGATAACTGAAGGATATCATAGATATCTGAAGGAGTAATTAAGCATGGGCACACATCAGGGACAGATTAGTAAATCCTGGGTTCCTGGGAAAGAACATAAACAGAATTCATCTCGCAATGGATGAGCTCATCTTTGACGAATTACAAATTGATGAAGTTATGAAAGATTGACAGTGTTGCATGTAATATCCTAGGTACCCTCACATGCCATTATATGTGATATGTTAGAATGCCATGCAAGTGTACCTAGCACATCTTCGTATGTAATATGAGGGGCGTATCAAAAAGTTAAGAAATTATGCTGTATCTCCTTCCTCATACTACCTGGCAGTAGAATTTTCTATTGACGGTCGGACCACTGAGGATGAATTCTTGACGCAGAGTGGAGTGAACGTTGAGAAAGGTGCATGCACTGGGTCAAGCGGCAGACCTGCCTTGCTTTTTTTCAGTCGTGGAGATGATGGGCTCTTTTGCTGTGTAGACTTTGTCTCAGGATCATCACCATACACCCAAGTTTCATCACTGGTAATGGTCCTCAACATGTAGAACGGGTCATCTGCAAGAGCTTGGCAGACACAGAGTGATGTTCCTTCTGCTCCTGGGCCAGCAGCCTGGGGATGAACTTGGCAGCAACATGTTCAAATCTAACATGAAGATTGCCTGGACGGTTCCGTATGACACACCAACAATGGCAGCAGCGTTGTGGATTGGTCTCCAACAATCATCATGCACAAGTTGCCAAATGATTTTGACATTTTCGGGGGTTGAGCTCATTGAAGGTCTTCCTGATCTCTAGTTGTATTCCAGTGATGCTCTTCCACTTTTGAACAGTCAAAACACCTCGAATGACAAGTTTCCACTTTGCTGTAAATTGCAGAATCATGTCAGACATCTGACATGATTCTGTATGCAGAATTTCACATTTGCTTCTTGTTCTAACTTTCTTTGCAAGGAGTCATGTGCTGCCATCTGTTGGCTTGTTAGGTACACTAGCCTTCATACACTAACCTTCATAATAGCAATAGCTATGAATTTTTCGGAATTTCTGAATACGACCTAAAAACATTTCATAATCATGTCAGATTAGCTCGTGTGAGTTAGATGACTAGTGAAGCAGTAGAAACGACTCTCTCATGAAAAAGAGTTTGAAATCATCTGAGAAATCCTGTCAGGATGAATTATGCTAGCTTGCTAGCACTAGTTCTAACATTTTTGAAAATGACAGAAAAGTCCTGACTGGTTGGCTGATGCTAGTTAACTGGTTAGCACTAGCTGTGAAAATTTTAACATTTATGAATGTGACACAAAATCCTTTGAGAAATTCTGTCAGTAGCAAACTGACTGGGAGAATTATAACCCTCATGAATGCTAGGTGACACTAGTCAGCTAGTTAGGAAAAATTACACACATGAATGTCAGTGACCTCTTCTTCCTACTTATGGTTCATACATGGAGTGAAACACAAGGCTAGCCTCCAATTTATGGTTTTATACACTCTGTGTCTTTTTCTGGTCTCACTCTCCTGTCCAAATAATTGAATTCAGGTGTTCCAATCACGTTCATGTTTACAGGTGTATAAAATCAAGCACCTAGGCAAACAGATCACTTCTACAAACATCTGTGAAAGAATGTGTCACTTTCAGGAGCTCAGTGAATTCCAGCGTAGTACTGTAATAGGATGCCACCTGTGCAATAAGTTCAGTCGTGAAATTTCCTTGCTCCTAAATATTCCAAAGTCAACTGGTGGTACCGTAAAAAATTGGAAGTGACAGGGAAGTGGTAGGCCACGTAAAATCACAGAGCGATGGTCAATGGATGCTGAGAGGCATAGTGCACAGAGGTCGCAAACTTTCTACAGTGTCAATAGCTACAGACCTTCAAACTTCATGTGGCCTTCAGATTAGCTCAAGAACATGGAGAGCTCTATAAAATGGGTTTCCATGACCGGGCAGCTGCACCCAAGTTGTGACTCTCTGTCTGGCAATTCGATATACGTTTCTGGGATGTGGCTTATCCTTGTGCCAAGTGTAAAATTTGGTGGAGCGGGGATTATGATGTGGGGTTGAGACCTTTTGGACAATTGGACACGAAAAAAAAGACATGAATGAGCGAGTTTGGTGTGGAAGAACTTGCCTGGCCTGACCTCAACCCACTAGAACACCTTTGGAAATAATTAGAGCGGAGACTGCGAGGCAAAATCTCAACCATCCAACATCAGTGTCTGACCTCACAAATGCACTTCTGGAAGAATGGAAGAATGTTTCTCATAAACACAATCCTAAACCTTGTGGAAAGCCTTCCCAGAAGAGTTGGAGCTGTTCTAGCTGCAAAGGGCGGGCCAACATCATATTAAACCCTATGGATTAGGAATTGGATGTTACTCAAGTTCATATGCATGTTAAGGCAGACGAGTGCATGCTGTGCTGTTGATGGTGGATGTGAAGCAAAGCAGTACATTAATATAACTAAGTTAAAGCTAATAAAGTACATGTATACAGCAGTCCTGACACGAGGCTCCATTATGATGATTGCTAGTGTGAGGGCTGGTGCAGTGCCAACGTAAACGCCGGCTAATTGTATAGAGTGGAAGTGAAAACGGGTTTTCTTGTACATGCATAAAAATTTATGCCATGTTGGAAATTTGGAAGCGCTTGATCTGCACGCTTTTAAAAAGCTAATCATGTAGGAAAGTTAGCCATAAGTCATTTGCTGTCTCGTGGTTGTGACATAGGTGTGTGACATACGGATAAAGCACTAGGATCATGGTAAATCCGTACAGAGTTTTAAATCTCAAGCATCTTCCACGAAATGCAAGAAAAAGATAGAAGTGAAGGATAAAAGAGATGAGACAGCAAATAGAGAAAGATTAGCTTAGTGCTGGAATTCATGTGTGTGAGGAAATGGGCAAGGAGTGAAAGAAAGAAAGAAAGGAGAGATGGAGAGAAGGAGTGACACAGGGAGGGACAGTGGCGAGGTTGTCCAAGGGTGCGCTTCTAGACTGTAACATTGGCATGCATTGTACTCCATTCAGCTCACACGATATAGAGTGCCTCCTTTTAAAAACCCCACTTCACTCGTTCCATTCCAACGAGGACGGCGCGAGTGCAGTGATGGATTTTACCCCCTGGATGTTTTAATCACATGTGACACATGTGGATGGGTTTCTCAGAGTGTCTTCTCCGGTGCTGTGAGGTAAGAGGATGTTTTTTGTCCTGATTTTGTCAGTTGTGATGTTGATGATGATGATGATGTATAAATATAGTCTTAAATGCAATAATTTTCTGCATGTTTCTCATCAAACAGAAGTTTTGTTTTAAACATGTTGAGTTAATTAGAGATTCATATTATAGCCTATAATCAATAACTAATCGGTGACTTTGTGGTCTGTGCAGCATGTAGGAAATATAGAAAGACAATAAAACACTTAGCAGGATAATATCTTGTAGTCTTGGCTTGCAGCTTCCAGACGATTTAGAGAGTGCAGGAACGAGATTAAGCAGGACATGGCCACGGAGAGCTAATTAACTTGATTTCTCAAATGGTTCAAAAACATTTTGATTTCTGTTCTGATAGAACGAGTTTTATAATGCGCAGTAGCCAAATAATGCCGTGGATTATTCAAGCGGTGTTCGAGTCAAACCGAGACTTTTGATCTTTTTTTTTTTTTTTTTATGTGCAGAATAACAGACAATAGTTCTGTGCATAAAAACTGTTATTCTGTTAATAATCCTCTCCTACACTAATGCACTTGGAATCAAAGTAGAAAGTTTTCTCAGTATGCCTGAGCCATGACCGGACTGCCTGAACCGCTGGCCTCCCAGGAATTCCATTAATGGCCCAAATATGTGGAAATGGCTTGGAGCGAGTTCAGCACTGCATGGTGAATATTGCAGCCGAGTTTCTCTAACGTGCAAGAGGTGTCTGTGAATGATTGTGTGTACAGTTCCCACAGACAGATGCGTCATGTTTAACTGCGGCTAAGAGTCTCATCGGCGTACTGTGCTTGAAGTCTTCTGTAAAGGTCAATCGTATTTTACACCGCCATCCACAAGAAATTGAATCACAAATTAAATGTCCCGGTTTGAACACTCCTTTTACTAATCTGAATTTCTGTTTTTGTGCATGTAATGTAAACAAACATGCATTAATGAATGAACCTCTTGTATGTTAGATTTGTTACCATCCAGTGTATCCAATCAGTTGCATTAAATGGAAATGTATACAGTAATTTTTGGATATCTGCCTTTTAAGTTATCAAATTAGACTAGATTAGCACTTATAGTTCATTAGGGAAATCATGATAAAGCTGTAAGCATAATACTACAGAGTGAATCTTCGCTTTAAGCAAAACATTAACTGAAATGAATACTAACCAAGTTGTCATCAACTGCCAGACCTCAAATAACCAGACCTAACCAGAGGCTAATGCTCAGGTGTGGTTAGGATTAAGCTTGTTTGTATACAAATACAGATTTTTTTTAAATGCTGGATTATATGGCCAGGCATCCGAGATGCAAACTGATTTGCAGAAAGTTAATTTCAACTACAAATGAAGAACTTCATGATATTTAATATCCATACACTGTATATATTTTTGGAAAATTATCATTCTGAAGACATCACAGTGACTAAAGATTTGTCATTTTAGTCAGTACTGTTTCTAAAATGGGTACTGATCAGGGCTGTCTAAAAGAATAATCTGAAATGTCCCATTTCATTCTCTGGGCAGCAAGCCAAAGCTTATCCTTGAGTGCCACCACGGCAAACACATATTACTGGAATCTCAGTTACAATCATGTCGACTGCTCGGTGCATTTAGGAGCATAGCAGGACTTTGTCTGAATTTCAATGACCATCTCGTTGTGCATTAGCCATTAGCTGTGCATATTATTATTATTGCATACGAGGGTGAAATATATCGCTGTTGCTTGCTCTATATGTCGACTGACCTACTTGTTCTCATTGAAAGTGATTAATATTGTGTGTAGCCTTGAAAAAAACAACTGTTTTTTAATTGTAATTTTCCTATTATAGTACACATTTAAGATGTTCGAGCAGTTACAGTAGGTTTTCCCGCATTAACTGTAATGATTTCAGTAGTTTCTTAATGTATACTACATCTATACAGCAATATAAAGGGGAAAAGAGTCCCTGCAATTATTCTACTGAAAAAAGACCAGCTAAATGTAGTGTCAACCTGTCAGACTGGGGAAATGGTAAAGCAGCCATTAGACTCAGCAGGGCTCTAAATGACAGTGGTGCCTACAGCTGGACTGCTGTAACTTTCAATTGTTGGAATTGCAAGCTGAAATACCCTCCTAATCTAAATAAATTTTAAAGCCAGAAACAGCTCAGAGAAATGCTGTTAAAGAGAATTGAAAGGATAGGCAGCAGTTTGATTAAGAAAGCAATTTCTGCTCAGTTACCACTTGGCTTAAATTACCAAATGTACTAATTTGCAATTGAATAACTTTGAAATAATAGGATAAATAAAAGGATTTCAATGTGCTACAGGTGACCATTTGCAAGTGCCTAGATGTCGATCAGCATGCACGGCACTACTAAGGCTATATTTGGCAACGCTTGAACATCTGTTGCTCCAGGATGTTACCACGAAGTCATAGTGATGAACGGGATGAGACATATGAAACTGGCATCTTCCACTCCAAAAGAAAAGAACTGGGCAAGAAGAGAGCCCAGAGCCTCAAGGTCCGACATAGCCTGTGCAAGAAGATTCAGAAAGTTTTTCAGGGTCCAGCAGAGATTGACACTCATAACATTCAGCATACCTCCGCAGAAGTTGAGGAAGACATGTTCATCTGTGGAATAAGCCAAGAATCTTCGAGTCATGGGGCTGGTACCGCCTCAAATAAAAGTCCCCTTAAAGCAGACTTGCTAGGGGAGATGGATTTAAAAAGTGAAAATACCATCAAGATCCCGTGCTCAGTACCAAGTACAAGCCTTGGTTCTGACTATAAAATCTTAGCTGATTCAGAGTTTATGGACCAAGGAGCTAACATGGAAGAGACACAAAAACCTGCGAAAGAAGCAGCAGAAAATGAAGGAAGAAGCAAGGAAAGACATTCCAGCACCGTAGTAGAGCATATTTTGAAAGAGCTTCAGGGAATTAATAAAATCCAGGAGGAGATCTCAGACTTGAGGCAGTACCTAAACTCGGTGAGAGGCTCTGTTGATGAGGTGTCATTCTGTGTGGATTCTGTGCTGATGGAAATTGAGGGACTCTATTCTGCAAGCGCTACTCGTCAACCTTCCCCTCAAAGGCCAGCACCTCATCACAGGAGCATTCAGAACAATGTAGCAGCTACACCAAGACATAGAAGTCCTTTGTTAATGAGGCCTGAAAAGATTGAAACGCCCTATTGCGATGTACCAGGAAAGTCAAAAGTGCCTCATGCTGAAGTTTCAGACAACTCTGAGGAGTCACCCCACAGAATCCACCCTTGCAATTACCACAACCATGATGGGGTTTATGGCCAGGATTTTCCTAGTTCCAGTTCCTTGTCAGGTCAAAGCTTTAAGAGTTTAGAGCATAATGACAGTTACCATACCATGGAGGTAGATCTGCGAAGGGGTGGCTGGGATACCTCAAGCATGCGTTTAAGTGAGAGTGGAGAAGGAGGGTGGAGTGAAGAGGATTACTGCTCTTGCCAGAATAGTCTTGATAACTTGGAACACCACAGACAACCTGATACCTGGTGTCGATATAACGCTGGAGCAACTGGCAGCACTCCGGGCCATTCTTCCCGAAGCAGCTCTGAGCACCTTTCTTTACTGTTTGGACAACAGTACAGCTCACTATCCAGTTTGTCCAGTGCTCCAGACTGGAGACATCCCAGGAGACATACAGGCCCTGATGTGGAATGTGACTGCTCACTGAATTGCCCATATTCCCGTAGTTCAGGTTACCACACCATGGATGCCTATGCCGATGACCTGTGTAGTGGCCCGTCCAGAAGCATTAGTTGTTCCACTATGGTGCTGACAGACTATGATGACCTCTGCCAAGATTTGCAGTCGTCTTGTGAAAATTTCTTGAACCCGGATGCGTGTTCTGAAGACAGTATTGAGAGAGACTGGGACAAAAAGGATAACTCGATCATGTCCAAGAAACATCTTGGTCCAGATGTTTCTCAGAATATGGGTAACTTTGTACAACATAACATTGGGATTGATGCAATGCAGATGAACCAAGCCACGCTGACCTTTCAGTCTGCTCTTCATGGAGCCATGAAGAGGGTTGACAAACGTGATGACAAAAATTCTGACATCGCCGAACAGTTTTCAAATGATCTTGTGGAGGATGACTCAACTGTAGAAGGATCTGATTTGGATCAGGTAATACTATCTAGCTGCGAGACCTTAGATCAAGGCTTGTCACCTCACAAGAGGAACGGAGCCAGAAGATTTGACTCACAGATTTTTGATCCTCAGGAAACCACTTCTGGTACAGTGTCTCCTTCGTTTAATCAAACCGAATGCTTCTCAGTGGAAGAGTCATCCAGTGGAGATGAAGCTCCAACAGATCAAGAGCTTTTGCAAAAGGCTGATTCTCTTGAGGTTATCACAGATATGGTGACCGTAGAGAGCTGTCATGGCGAGATGGGTTCCGAGGAGATGAGCCAGCTTGCCTGTGAAGGCGCTGAGCCAGGATCTCTGGCGATAATCCTTGAAGCAGAGGCCGAGCTTGATCAGGTAGAGGCTCAGGTAACCTCAGGCAACAATGATCCTGACCAAGGTGATCCTCATCATCAGAAGTGCCTTGCCAATATCCAGCGTGTTCTCAAGGAGCAAAGACAAAGACATAGGTTGTCTCAGATTTCGAGACAGTCGAGGCATAATTTTTCAGAGGAAGAATTCGATCCAGGTATAATTTATGTACAAACCTGTTTGTCTTTCATTTCTACCAATTGTTTGCAGGAAACTTACCATAATTGTTTTGTCTCGATCTGTGTTGCAGAGGAAAGCAGAGAGGTTAATCAGGTCATTTTAAAACATTTTGGTCAAAGTTTTATTTTACTCAAATTACATTCACACATTTCCATCTTGTCCTATTTATTCAAACAGTCTTAACTAAGAGCATGCTGTCTTTATAAATGCATGACACCAGTGAGGAATTGTATTGTCCTCAGTTTTAGTAACTTATGCCTGTTTTTTGTTACCATGTTGTTGTTTAAAAGTCCTGTCTTTTTCATCATGCTTCTTCAAAGGAAGCACGAACGTGAAGCAGTTGTCTCCTTGCTAACGTCTGATTACTTAATGAAAGTGGTGAAACTTAACCAATCATGCATTCATCATTTATCTTAGATTTTTGGTTTCTTTTCAAAGTGTAGTCTAATGATTAAAATATCAATCAGAATTGTTTCCCTGACTAAAATAGAGACGGGAGGATGGAGACAGTTCCAGACAGGACTGGATCAAAGCAGGGTGAGTTAAAAAAAAATTTTTTTTCCCTTTTCTCCAGTTTAATGTTTTAAGTTGAGCTGCTTTTTGTTTAAAACATAATTTTTTTTAAGCATGCAGTTAAGTCCACACCCTAAAATGATCAAATCAACAGTCAGTGAATCGATCCAGTAGGAGCCTTTACAAACACCGATCCGTGAACAGACCCCAATCCCCCTCGATAACGCAGTGAACGAAGCCCCACCCCATAAACACCCTCTTGCGCTGTTCTAATAAGCTGGTTGCAACCCTGTATAGTCCCACCAGGGGGAGCAGTGATTGCTTCAGATTTTGCATTCAAGATATATTCTCTTCAACATATTTTCATGACATACGAGTTAGATATACAGTGTCAGTGTCTGAGTACCAGTCACCAACTATGCTTTAATGGTCAAACCTTTCATGCATATAAGACACCGTGCCACTGGAAGTTACTGCATTGGCTACATGTTTTTATCATTACATGAAGTCTATCATCTTGCTCTGTCACTCTCATATACTTTCAAAATAATAATATAAAAGATTTTAAACAGACACTTGTGGCTGCCTTTTGTCTCGTAGTGCTTAAGCTAAAAATTAGTAATCAAAATCATAATATTTCTTAATGTGGTATAAATGTGGACAGTTGGATAGTAAAACCTGGATATTTAATTAAGCAATTAAATATTTAGACACATGGGAGTGAGTGCTGCTGTACTGAATATCAGCATGGCTGCACTGCGGATATAGTCACAGCGGCGTGTCCAAGTACTGAAGATGCGGCAGCATGGCCTTGAGCGTGATATTGCTATAATACAACAGTTTCACAAAGATAATTTATTATCAGTCGCTGCTCTCCCCTCTGCTGTGGGTCCGACAGTTAGTGTAATTAACGATTAGATAACACCTGTGATGTGGAGTGATACATATGGTTAAACATCTGGTGCTGTTATTGTCCATCTCGTCCAATCAGATTACTCAGTCATCACTTTGTTGTTACTTTATTTGTTACTTTGTTGTCTATTGAAGTGGGAGCGGCCTGTTTGGGATTGACAGCATGCCGGATTTGCGGAAAAGGAAACCGATCCCTCTGGTTAGCGATGTGGTAGGTACTCGTGTATAATTCCCTGTAATTAAAAGAAAACAAAGCCTTATGTTTGTGTGTGTGTTTTTTTTATTATTGCTTTATTGTAGACAGTGCGAATGTCGATTAGATCAACCTAAATTAACCTAACAGCATTTGATTGCTTAGTTTAAAA
>QMIH01000594.1:233612-269751 GCA_003987875.1 Clarias batrachus | reverse complement strand
GTGTGTGTATGTGTGCGTGCGTGTGTGTATACATGTGTGTGTGTATACATATGTGTGTATGTGTGTGTGTGTGTATGTATGTGTGCGTGCGTGTGTGTATGTGTGCGTGCGTGTGTGTATGTGTGCGTGGGTGTGTGTGTATGTGTGCGTGCGTGTGTGTATGTGTGCGTGTGTGTGTGTGTAAGTTGCCAGTAGGAGACACAGGTTGGGTAACTATAACATACTAAGTCCGATACTAAGTGACTTACACATTGTTTTCGTGGTTCGGAGCTCATTTTCCAGTTTAATCTCCGTTTCCTCTGTGTGTGTTTCATGTCCTGAGCTTCTCATTGTCCTTGCGCTGTTTCTCTAATTGCCCTTTTCTGGAGCTTCTGCTTTCACAATGGCTCTAGCAATTACAAGCAATAGTAGTAATTGACTCTCTCTCACACACATGCACGCACGCACTCTCTCTCTCTCTCTGTCTCTCTCTCTCTCTCTCTCTCCACTCCCACTCTTTTCGACCGGAGTGATCTTGCTTGATTATTATGTAGCGACTCCTGTCGGAAATCGACCGATCAGTCGTGGTGTATAAATTACCCCTTAATAATTTGCTTGTCAGAGGAACAAACAGCTCGGGACGAATCCCGCATTTCTGAAAAGGAAAAAAAAAAAGCCACAATGTCCTCAGTGATGTTCTTCCTATAAAGTTTTTTTTTTCTTTTTCTGTTCAATAGAAGTGGAGCGGCAGTTTTCATTCCACTGACTCATTACATTGATTTAGTTCAGCATCATTTTGGAGTTGAGCCAACTGAATGCCATTTACTCTCTCTCTCTCTCTCTCTCTCTCTGTCTCTCTCTCTCTGTCTCTGTCCTTCCTCAGAGAAAAGGACCGATAAGTCGGCAGTGTCTGGCGCTATCCGTCTGCACATCAGTGTGGAAATTAAAGGGGAAGAGAAAGTGGCTCCGTACCACGTGCAGTACACCTGTCTACACGAGGTAAAGCACAAACCTACACAAAGCAAAGCATTTAAACAGCAGCTTAGGCAAATGTTATGTAAATCGATTGGAGAAAAGGATCTCCCTTATATAAGGGACACAAAACAACACTGCAGGCTACAGTATTATGGGAAACAGATGAATGCCAAATAATGCAATTACGTTTACTATCCATGCTTCAGAAATTGTCTAACAGAAGTCTTCTATTCCTCTTACACCACATCATTTTAACATTGTTTATTCATTATTAAATAAAGCAGCTTCATTTTTGAAACATCTTCTAGTTCATCTCATGATGTAAGAACATGGAAGACAATATCTCAGTTCCTGCTTCGGCTTGTCAATAATAACTTCCTCAGTCGCCTCTCCAAACCTAAAGGGACAAAAGGAGCGCAGTTTATCAGAGTACTTAAAAGCGTAAACGTCTCTGTAACGAAGACTTTGCACTGCTGTAAAGCTTATTGACGGCCACAGAGAGCTCCCGCTACAAAGAGACTGCTTTCATGAATGCTTAATAAAACCCTTTAAAGAAAAACTCACTACATCAACAATTATCTTTCTCGTTTGAATGGCAGCATGTTTCCTGCAAAGCGTCCCCGTGAAAGGACTCTGGTTGTACATTGTGCACATTTTTCTTAACTGAATTATCAATAATCAATGAATAATTATAACTAAATGCATGTTTTTTTTTCAGCTTAGGTTTTATTCAGTTAAATGTTTTATTAAACGTAGTATTAAATAAAAGTTCTAGAGGTTCAATCATAAACGTAGTTATAACTGTATGGGACAATTTATTGACGCCCAACTAGTTGAAAAAAAAAAAGCATCATAAAAATGAAAAATATAACTAAATAAATACATTGAAATAAATAATATAATAAAACGCAAACGTAGAATAAACGCGCGCTCTCATTCTTTCAGAAGCGATTCCGCTGAAAGTACAATGCCTGATATGGCACGCTACTGAAATTGCAAGTGCGCCATCTACTGGTCAACCATTTTGCCATATTACAAACAGTTGTGCACATTTTTCAGCTTAAAGTTTAAAATGTTTTAATTCATTGTGTTTGAGAGAAACCCTTCTTCTTACGTCGTGTAAGCATTTCACTGCATATCATACTGCGTGTGGCTGTGTACTGTGTGTGACAAATGAGATTTTCATTTAGAATTTTGACCAGTCGCAATTTAGCAGGACAGTGGTGTAACTTATTAGTTCTTTATATAATTTCTTATCATTTCTGAGAATAAAGAAAAGCAAAGAGATTTTGTTACGTTATTGTTATTAATATGTTCAGAGGGCCGTACAGGATTGTCTTGATCTCAGGAGTGTCTAAACATCAGGCCGTTTCTTACTGATGTGTCTCACTTCTTCTTCCCTCGAACCCCCCCCCCCTCCCCCCCAGAACCTGTTCCATCACACCACAGACGTGCTCGGTCAGGGAGCGGTGAAGATCCCGGACGCTCGTGGCGATGACGCCTGGAAGGTCTACTTTGACGACGTGGCTCAGGAAATCGTGGACGAGTTCGCAATGCGTTACGGGATCGAGTCCATCTACCAGGCCATGACGTACGCGACATCGTAGCGCTGTTTTACCTGCCTGTCCTCTCACTGCTTAGCCATGTTGTAAATGTATTGAGTTTATTTAAATGTAGTTCCTTCTTTCGTTTAATTTTTTTTATTTAAAAAAAATAAAAAGATTTGATTCTTATTTTAAATCTTCCTTAATGTATTGGATTTTATCTAGGCACTTTGCGTGTCTTTCGTCGAAGTACATGTGTCCCGGTGTTCCTGCGGTAATGAGCAGCCTGCTGGCCAACATTAACGCCTTCTACGCTCACACCACTGCCTCCACCAACGTCTCCGCCTCTGACCGCTTCTCCGCCTCCAACTTCGGGGTACAGATCACACACACACACACAAACACACTACATATAGCAGGAATTAGGCAACCCTAACACTGAGCCAAACCCTTCCTTATCATTAGTCTTAGTGTTATGAATTGCAAATAAATAAATCAATAAATAAATAAATAAATGGAAGTCGTCAATAATTTTGCTTTAGATTTTATTGCGTAAATGTTAAATACAAAAAGCAAGCAAGGACTCGCCATATTCTTAAATGGAACCTGCATTAAGTTCAACGTTTAAACAAAATCTTAAAATATAAAATACTTAATTGTTGAATTAAATGTGCATAAAGAGCACCATTATATGAGGCATGATCTTTTTTTTTTTTTATAATGTGAGCAAATCCTATTTTTCATTTGCTATCATTCAAAGGATGAACGAAAGCACAAAGTTTCTTCTTCTGAACAATATTAAATGAAATAATATTAAGAATATAGGGCTTCTTTTTTTATTTTCTTGATATTGAATGAAAATGAGGCTAAACGTAGTGATGTAATTGTATATTTTTGGATTATAGTTGTATTACAGCTGTTATTTGGTCTGTTTAAAAAAAGAAAAAATGTCTGTGTGTATTCAACACTGCCTAAGGGGGATTTCGTCAGTGTGATCTGGCAACCCTGATAAGCAGAAAGCAAGCACATGGGATAGCAGCAGTTTAAATCTAAATGCAAAATAAGCTAAAAAAATTTTTCTTAATATAGCGCTAAACAGCGGCAATAAAATTGCATTTTGCCCAGTGATGGGTGATCTTTCTAACTAGTAAAGATTCAGTCCACATGTGTGCCAAGCAGTAGAGAGAGAGAGAGAGAGAGAGAGAGAGAGAGAGAGAGAGCGATCCATACAGATCACATATCAACTCCGGTCCATTACACCACCATTGTTTTTCCACACTCTAGACATGTTAAGTTTCCTACCTTGTTCTGCTCACTTGTTTTGATTTTCCTTTCCAACAGAAAGAAAAGTTCGTCAAGCTCTTAGACCAGCTGCACAATTCCTTACGCATCGATCTCTCCATGTACCGCGTATGTCTCACTCAAAACTGATTTCATACAGTACATCTCTCTTGTTGTGCTCTAATAATGGTGTGTGTGCGTGTGTGCGCGTGTGTGTGTGTGACCTGCTGCAGAATAACTTCCCTGCTAGCAGTAAGGAGCGTCTGCAGGACCTGAAGTCCACGGTGGACCTCCTCACCAGCATCACATTCTTCAGAATGAAGGTACGCTCTGGGAGAAGGTGGTGCCATATCCAGAGGGTGCCATTACTTTTAGTGATTTAGTCATCTCACGGCAGCAACCCGAGTCTCTGAATTGCCAGGGATTGTTAGAGCGATATCAGAGTACAACGTCTCTAATGTCACGAATGCGTCTGAGCTGTGCGAGTCTCCTCTGATTCACTCTCATGCCCCCTGGTGGACAGGTGCAGGAACTGCAGAGCCCTCCGAGAGCCAGCCAGGTGGTGCGCGACTGTGTGAAAGCCTGCCTGAACTCCACCTACGACTATATCTTTAACAACTGCCAAGAGCTCTACAGTCGCCAGTACCAGCCTGTAGGAGAACCGGTCAGCCGTTTTATTATTTACAGTGAAAGAACTGCAGTACAGTCAGCTGGTGTGATGATGTCGGTTACTGTATTAGAAAATCAGTAAAAATGTTTGTTCAGTTCAGGATCTTATGATCAAATTGGATTGTGTGTGCCTGTGTCTCAGTGTGTGTGTTTGCTCTGACTCTGCTCCTCTTTTCCAATTTAGAATAAAGAAGAATGTCCTCCAGAAGAACAGGGTCCGAGCATTAAGAATCTGGACTTCTGGCCCAAACTTATCACGCTGATCGTTTCCATTATAGAGGAGGATCGCAACTCGTACACGCCCGTTCTCAACCAGTGAGTGATGAACATGAAAAGTGCGCGCACACAGTCTTCATGCGCTCTCAGTTCGGTGTGGTCCCTTATATACATCATTGTGTTAAAGGAAAATAATCAACAAAGGATTGGTGAGATAGTAGAGTAACGCTTACAGTGCTGACAGTGATTATTTTCAATTGTGTGTTGATTCAATTTGTATTGTAATTCTGTTAGTATCACTATTTTAATTTTTTATTATAATTATTTATTTTTTTTGTTAAATTCTCCAAAGGTTTAGCAGATAATTCGCTCCTATCACACAGGATGCTGTGCTGTGTGAACGGTTTATTACGGTGGCCGCGAAGTGCAAAACAAATTAACAAAACGAAAACGAAATAACAAATGAAAAACCACAATAACAAAACCAAAATAACAAAACCCAAAACTAATTTGTTGTTTTGTTTTGCGTTTTGTTAATTTGTTTTCAGATTTGTTATTTTGTTTTGGGTTTTGTTAATTTGTTTTGCACTTCGCGGCAAAACAAATGTATATATATGTATATATGTATATATATATGTATATATATGTATGTATAAAGTAAAGTAAAAAAGTAAGCCTTATTTAAAAGCCTTTATTTTGTCACATATACATTATACATTACAGCACAGTGAAATTCCTTCTTCGCATATCCCAGTGTAACTGGGGTCAGAGCGCAGGGTCAGCCATGGTACAGCGCCCCTGGAGCAATTAGGGTTAAGGGCCTTGCTCAAGGGCCCAAGAATGGCAACCTGGCTGAGCTGGGAATCGAACCGCCGATCTTCCGATCAGTAACTCAGTGCCTTAGCCCTCTGAGCCACCACATACAGTCAGATGTTTACAAGATTTATTCTCCCGGTTTATTTATATCTATTTATCACAAGTACACTGCTGTTACCTTTATACAAGAATCTGTTTCTATATTGCACTGACTGCTGATAAACACGTGATGAGAGAACAGTTTTTTGATTTCTCTGTATGTCTGCACATATGGTGGTATTGACAAATAAAAACCTTGAACCTTGAGCCTCTCTTCTGGCTTAGGTTTCCTCAGGAGCTCAACGTAGGGAAGGTGTGTGCCGAGGTGATGTGGGTTCAGTTCTCACAGGATATGAAGTACGCCATGGAGGGTGAGTTACATCACTGCCTGAGTGACAGTATAAGAGTGTGTGTGCGTGCGTGCGTGCGTGCGTGCGTGCGTGCGTGTGTGTATGTCCATATGTATATATTATACAGTACTGTATATACATGTGTGCGCTACTGGATCCACCAAACATACTCAAAAACTGAAGTAAATAATACAGATTGTCCCCAACTTACAAACATTGTAGTTTCTGCAGATACGTTCAGAGCTGTCCTACCAACATTCATAGATGTGAACAAATTGCAGAAGTAGCTCACATGTATTGGACAAAAAAAACGGACGTGAATAATGATGGTGAATAATCCTAATTTCGGAAAATCTTCAACATCATGAGTTCACAGTCCAATACAGTGGAAAACAGCCCTGAGACAAAATGGGTTCTGGATTCTCCTCGCGATTTAAAAGCGCAAAGTCAGAACTGCTTACATTTGACATGTGAAATTAATTTTCTTAGGCGCGGTTAAGTTTTTGGCCACATTATGGCAGTGTGGGGAAAGGGGACAGAGATGTAGTACATTGTATGTTTGTTTCAAAGGCGTACAAGACTCATTTTGTTTGACTTAAGAACAAATCAGACTTATGAACATGCTCCCAGAATGGAACCTATCTGTAAGTTGGGGGACTGCCTGTTTGTTGTTAGTCTCTCGGCTCCTTTCATTGAGGGGTCACCACAGCGGACCATCTGATCCTCACAAAGACTTGGCACAGGTTTTATGTCGAATGCTCTTCTAACACAATCCTCCTATACACTGCATCAAGTGACTGTGGTTTGAGCATTGGGTGGGAATTGCACATGGCAGACAAGAAACCTTCCACTGAATACAGTGGAACCTTGGATTACGAGCATAATTCATTCCGGAAGTGGGCTCGTATTCCAAAGCACTCATAAATCAAATCGAATTTTCCCATAAGAAATAATGAAAACTCAAATTATTCATTCCACAGCCCCAAAAAATAAATACGTAAAAATAATTAATACAATCTATAAAGTGAAAATAAAACAGATTAACCGGCACTTTACCTTTTTAAAAAAAAGTAAAAAATAAATCAGGACAGATAAGTGTTTCCGTTTGTATGGTTCCGTTAACACTCCTCCTCCCTCTCCCCACTTCGCTTTTTAAGTTTCACAACAAACACATACACACGCACACAATGGAAGCACTGTTTTAACGGGAAAAAAAAGAAATCTCTCTAATGACACTGGCATTAGCGCATACTAACGGAATCACTGCTGTAAAGTTAAAAAACAAAAAAAAACAAATGACCAGCACCTCACCTTTGAAAAGAATCGCGACAGAGCTGAGTTTCTGTGTGCGTGAGTGAAGCCGGGGAGGGGGGGTGAAAACAGTGTGTGCATGTGTTGGTGTGTGTGCGCGCTCGTCTTGCGGAACACTCGTAAACCATGTTACTCGCAGTCCAAGGTTCCATTGTAGTATGATTAAATGACTAGTGGTGTTAAATGTAGCCTAAACAAACCTTTTTTTAATTTGGGAAAGACATCACTGCTTTAAAAAGTCACCTACAAATACTTACTCGGTCTCACACACACATGTTCTGTCTCACTTGTCCCCTCAGAGCATGAGAAGCATCGTCTGTGTAAGAGTGCTGACTACATGAACCTGCACTTTAAGGTTAAGTGGCTCTGTAACGAGTACGTCAAGGATCTGCCTGCCTTCAATGGATCCATTCCTGAGTACCCCATGTGAGTGTCGTTCATTTGTAGACACTAGGACCTTGTTATGTCTGGGTTTCTGAATTTGTAAATAGTAATATCACTAGTAAGAATAACAATTCTACTAATAACAGGAGAATTAATAATATTAATATTATAATGCATGTACAGTATATACAGTACTGTGTGTGTTAGTAAGGAACGCTGACTGAGTGCCGGGTCAGTACTCATGTGTTGGCTTGTGGTGCGTAGGTGGTTCATGCAGTTTGTGCTTCAGTGGTTGGATGAAAACGAGGACGTGTCCATGGAGTTCATGCATGGCGCCCTCGAGCGGGACAAGAAGGATGGCGTGAGTACCCAATTAGCCACATTCATAACCCATCACAACAGGGCTACAGCTCGTCCTGCTTACTAAAAACACATCTGCCTCTATGCTATACAAATGCCAGTGTCTACAAGTATTCGATGCATTGTGACTTTGTGTGCATACCGAACATGTGTGACATTGTTCACAAAGTCACCTGCAACACGTGGATGTCTGTCAGACCAGAAACATCCCTGTACATCACGATTTTCAGGGCGGAAATATACTTGTCAAGCTGAAACGTCAGGAGCATATTTATTCACATACAGTACTTGCCTATATACCGTGCGTGTTACCGGAGGATTCCAGTAGGGGGCACACTAGAGAATTCAATCTGAGAGTTTTGCATGAAGTAAACAAACATGGCGACGCTCATGAAGCTTAATTTCTGTCATCATGTGTGCATGTACAAATAGAATTTAGAAGCAAGTATATTTCCGTGCACCAAGTCGAACTGCTGTGTTAAACACACCATGTCCCACCACGTGATTATTGTCATGAGCCGCCTCTCAAATCGATAAAAACATAGTGTACAGTGTATGTAATAATCTCTCGAGTACCAGAAGTTTTGTAAGTGTCAAGGCGACGTCATTTGTTTCTAAAATTCAAACACTAACTATAATAGGAAGACTCCAAATAATTTAGAGTAGCGTATGTGCGATTTGAGACACGACCCTAATCTGTTGAGTCAGTTAGTTTGTAATCAGCTGCTTTAATATGGACCCTTATTGCACCGGCTGTGTGTGCCATGATAGTTTTTAAGGATGTACACAAGTGACAACTGCAGAACAGCAAACACACAGTGGTCATGCAGTCTTATTCAGGATGGTTGTTCTTCTGTAGTTATAGCATAGTATATGTACAATATTAATGAATATATTTGTGTTAGGTTTAAGTATACAGTACGTTTAATTCATTCTTGAATACGCAATTTTTGTTTACATGGCTTATCCTTTCTTTATAACTCGCACCTACAGTTATGGCCCGTTCTATTACATGCATATATCCCATGTCGCTTTGACAATGAGAGATGCAGACCTACTGTAATTTGTCACCTGTCGTGTTAAATTATATGGTATTACATCATATTTTGGGTAATTTGAGTTATGCGCGTTTATAGATTCCTGGTGCAGTGAGCTCCGTTTTGATATAAAGTTTATTACTGTATCAGAGATAAGGCCAGTGCAAATTAGTGAAATCAGTGAAAATTCAAATGTTGAAATCCTGCATTTCATAGAGAGGTTTTATAGCTCAAAAATGCACACGTTCTGTCACAACTGGAGCAACTAGCTTGGATAGTATTCATTATTATAAGTGCTTAAAGATAATGTTTCAAATGAAATCTTTCACAATTCCACAATCTGAAGATTTAATACATGTCACCTACTGCCCTCTATTGGCCATAGCGCAAAACTGACCTGTGTGACTTCCAGTAATACCTGACTTGATATGACGGAAGACGTTTCATCCTGCCTGTGCACTGCTAGTTATGGTGTGCGCTACCGATGTATATGATGTTTTAATATTTGCAACAACAACCTGTGCTGTTTAATTATAAAACTTTGTAAAAAGTTGTCTATGTTTCCCCTCCTTAGTTCCAGCAGACATCCGAGCACGCTCTGTTCTCCTGCTCCGTGGTGGACGTGTTCACGCAGCTCAACCAGAGCTTCGAGATCATTAAGAAGCTGGAGTGTCCCGACCCCAAAGTCATGGCTCTCTACAGCCGCCGCTTCGCCAGGGTAAACACTCGCGCACATCACGCTCTTGTTTCTTCTTTCTTGAATGAGGGAATAAATAGTACACGTCTAGACATTTACAAATAATCATCAGTGGGGTGGTGTGATCAAGCCTAGTGTGAAGTGAGCGGCGTTACATCTGACCAGCCTGAAGATGTCTTTTTTTTTTATAATGGCAGCTATTGTTTTTTCTTTTATACCAACATACAGTACAAATCATTACCATTGTTTTATTAACAAGAGAAGTTTTTTTTTTATCTGCTTATAGTTAGAAGTGAGCTACTGTTACCGCTTACATTCATTCTGACATTTAATAGTCTGTAGCAACAGTCTCCTAAATTTCTCTTAGATACTGCATTCTCTTTATTTTCTGATAAGAGAAAAAACATAAGAGAAGTCAGCCCCAGAAACACGAAACATTCTTAACCAGGGAAGCCGAACGAAGAATCTTGGAGGTGCATGTACTGTAATGAGTGGAGGGAATGACTCTTCTAAAGCATCTAACAGCAATCCGTAATCCATCCAGAAGCAGAGCGCACGCAAACATCCACGGGTTTTTATAGTCTTAATTTGGATCAGTTGACCTAATTGTATGCAGTTGTATTTTTTTTAACCCAGTACATAAATGATAATTCCTCTAAAAACACGTGATTTAATCTCAATTTGATATATGATGCTTTTTTATGTTTCTCAGTTTAAAACGTATTTTTTTATCTGAGCTTTTAGGTCGAAATTATTTGTAGCACTTTGAGATTTGCTTTAAATATAAAGTGCATTATAAATAAAATGTATTATTATTATACAAAATTTGAGTTTTTTTTATATTTATATTTTCGATATTATATTGGTGAGAGTGATCTCAGCCAGCCGTCAAAATTTCAAAAGAGCAAAAACAATAAAACATCGATGGATCCCTGAAATGAATGAGTACGAACAAAATAATAACAAATTGTGGATATGATCCAAAAATAAGACGATATTTGTTCAGACGTTTTGTCCCAGTGATTAGTAGGGTGTACGTCAATAAAAACCCGTAATTTAGATTTTTGTGATTTTATAGTCGGCGCTACGGGCAAAGCTGCTGCTATACTGTAATATACTGTAAAATACATCAGTAATCAGCGCCTTCTAACAGATTCGATATTAAAAATCGCCCGGGTATCAACAGGGAGGGTTATTAGACTGGACATGACTGTCCACAAAACCATCTCAATACTAACTTTAATACTCAATTAATTCTGAAATGCAAACCTTAAATAACTTGATCTCGACTATAACTATAAATATGACTATAGCTAAGAACTGATCAAAAGTTTATTCAACTGATTTGGATGGACTCTCTATAATAATAATAATAATCTAATCACTTGCTGAGTTTTTTTTTTACATCTTCATATCATATCTCGAAGATACTGAGGCGGCCATGTTAACTCAAACCAGGGGCAACTGATGTACACTAAGACATCATTACCCTATTGATTTGAACAAATTCTTATTTATTTATTTATTTGTTTGTTCATTTATTTACTTCCATTAGACCATTGCCAAGGTCCTGCTGCAGTACAGTGCCATTCTGAAGAAGAATTTCCCATCCTACTGCGACAAGGAGAAGATTGTGAGTCTTTACCCCACACCATGCAGGACATTATTACAGAGTTGCGGTTTTCTAACACGAGCCCTTCTTCCCTCGAGCAGCCCTGCGTTCTGATGAACAACGTGCAACAGCTGCGAGTCCAGCTCGAGAAGATGTTCGAGTCAATGGGAGCCAAACAGGTAATGGATCAGCTGAGAATTGAGCGAGACGGTGAGAGAGGGTGAATAACGCTTTCGGGTGCAGATCTTTTTTAAAATCCAGGGTGATGTGTATCACTGTCATGATGGAAAAATCAGTTATTAAGGGATGTCTGCTCCCGTCCTTTCTCCTCAGGTGGCCACAGAGGAAGCGAGGGTAATGAGAGTGTGTTGTACATCTCCGTGCTGATACAGATGTGTATAAATAAACAGGTTTCACTTTAGCAAGTGTAGAGGTGATAGAAATACGCTCCGGTAAAGTGAAGAAGCAGAGACGCACAAACATGGACACAAAGTATGACGTGTTGAATGCTGTGTACTGTATAGCCGTGTGTTTTATACACAGACCGGGTTAACTGTAAGAGTGACAACGCGACCAACACAGTGAAATTCATTTGTCTCCTACTTTAAATGATTCATTCTGTTAAAAATGTTGATTTTGAATGGATTTATTATTAAATGTGTCCATATTTGTGTAGCCGAGGTGTTGGTCTTGCACAAGTTCCCATTTTATGGTACTAGGACTGATAAACAAATAGACTAACGGTGACTGACGGGTAAAGAGGCCACACTTAATACACTCTGACAGGCACATGGACACCTCCTGCAGTGTTACTGATGAGCACCTAGGCCACGCCTCCTGCACTGCAACTGGCAAAAATAGTCCACACCACCTTCTGTGTTCTTGACAAGCACCTAGGCCACGCCTCCTTCCTTGTTCTTGACAAGGACCTAGGCCACGCCTCCTTCCTTATAACTGACAAGCATCTAGGCCACACCTCCTTATTACTGACAAGCATCTAGACCACACCTCCTTGTTACAGACAAGCATCTAGGCCACACCTCCTTATTCCTGACAAGCACCTAGGCCACACCTCCTTATTATTGACAAGCACCTAAGCCACACCTCCTTCCTTGTTCTTGACAAGCACCTAGGCCACACCTCCTTGTTACTGACAAGCATCTAGGCCACACCTCCTTGTTACGGACAAGCATCTAGGCCACACCTCCTTCCTTATTACTGGCAATCACATAGGCCACACCTCCTTCACTGTTACTGACAAGCATCTAGGCCACACCTCCTTATTATTGACAAGCACCTAGGCCACACCTCCTTCCGTATTACTGACAAGCACCTAGGCCACGCCTCCTTCACTGTTACTGACAAGCATCTAGGCCACACCTCCTTCCTTATTACTGGCAATCACATAGGCCACACCCCCTTCACTGTTACTGACAAGCATCTAGGCCACACCTCCTTATTACTGACAAGCACCTAGGCCACACCTCCTTCACTGTAACTGACGAGCACCTAGGCCACACCTCCTTCTTTGTTACTGAAAAGCAGAGGCCACACCTCCTTTATTTTACTAACACGCACCTAGGCCACACCTCTTTGCTACTGACGAGCACCACTCCCACTTCCTTTTCACTGACAAACACTTAGGCCACACCTCCTTTGTTGTGACTGCCAGGCACTTAGACCACATCACATTTAAGTCACCTTTCTGTAAATTGACTCAGGCCCATAGGCCACACCTCCCTCACAATGACTGCCCCATAAGCCACTCCCTCTCTCCATCCCCTGTATGAGCTGCTTATCGCTGTAGTGTGGAGATTTTCAGGCCGTCCTTCGTTTCATTGATAGTAAGGAGCCCTTTTCCTGTGTAGAGAAACAACAAAGCTTTGGTAAGATTAGCAGCTCTGCAGTTACACAGTGCTGTTCTTTCCCTTCTAAGCTGGATGAGATAGTGAACACAACAGAGGAGGAGGACGAGGAGGAGGAGGAGGTGGGTGTGTGTGAGAAGAGGAGTAGTGGCTCAGATCTTCAGTATATATACTGTACAGTGTTTGTGTCCATTAACTTTATTTCCTTTATTGTCTCTGGGCTGTCTCTCTGTCCGTCCACGTGTGATTGTAGCTGATTTTGAAGGAGGAGAAGGTTGGTGAGGACGATGTGAAAAGTTCTAGGATCAGTCCTGAGATGTAGCCTCCTGTAGTCTGTAGTAATTCACTCTATAGCCAGGTCCAGTCTAGATTCAGATTCATCGTGGACTCTCTCTGTCTCTCTCTCTCTCCCACACTGAGAAAAAAACAACGAGGAACCCCTCATTCATTTTTTTCTGCTTCTTTTCTATACACAGGATGACAGCAATAATATGAAGGTGGGTCTCAGATAAAGCGTGCACACACTCACTATATGGACAAAAGTATTTGGCCAAACCTGTTAATTATTTAATTCAGATGTTTCAGTCCGGCCCCTTTTCCCCAGTGAAGAACAATCTTAATGTTTCAGCGTAGCAAGACATCTTGGACAATTCTATGATTCCAGCTTTGTGCCAACAGTTTGGGGAAGACCTTTTTCTACTTCAACATGCCTGAACCCCAGTGCACAAAGCAAGGGACTATAAGGACGTGGTTTGATGAAGAACTTGACTGGCCCGAACACAGAGCCCTGACCTCAACCCCATCGAGCACCTTTGAGATGAACCAGAGTGGAGATTGTGAGCCAGGCCTTCTCGTCCAACATCAGTGCCTGAGCTCATAAACCAAAGAAGAGCGGAAAATGTTACAGCTGCGAAAGGGGGACCAACTTCATATGTCTGTGTGGTCATATCCTCTACAGTATATGGACATTCATGTGCAGACATGCATCTGATTATCACAAATCATTTTTAAAATGAAGAATTGGGTCAATTCTATGTCAAACGTACAGTAACGCACTGATTCAGATTCTATCAAAGTGTTTTATCTGGAGCAGTGTAAGGTCAGTGTAGGTCTAGAGTGCCCTCTAGCGGCAAGCTGACAGAACTGTGTGTGTTGTCTCCTCTCTGTGAAGTGTGACAGTGGGGATGAGGATGAGGATGATGAAGGGCAGGAGATGGATAATGTTAGTGGTTAGTTAGAAGGTTAGTTTTTTTCCCCCGGTGTGTGTCTGGAGTCATGTCAGTTTCATCTTCTAAAGTATCATGATCATGATAAGTAAACATTAGTAGCTAACTTGAGTTCATTAACTAGTTTGTGGAATAACATGTGCTTGGTAACTTAAACTAATTCAGTTTAAAGCATTTTAGCTATTAAACTGTATTAGTCTGTTAATCCATAAAAGCTACATTCAAGATAGCCGAAACAATACCATTACCTTAAAAAAATATTATTTTTAACTACTTTTTTTATTAACTTTCGTCTACTAACGGTGCTAACTAACTCAGAATGTGAAATTGTGACTATTCGACTGACACGGGTTCATGTTTTAAACCGAGGATACAACATGGACGCCTTGACATGGCGTCCAGCTGAATGCAGACATGCCACCTCTCCCGGAAGTTCACGGAGACTACTGCGGAGATTTTCAGCTCCCTGATACTCACAAATCATAAGCAGTATTCCAGAAATCAAACCTTGGAGACGGAGGGGACAGCTTAGAGAGAGTTGGCACATGCTGATCCGTCTCTGTTTGTGCTGAGTGAACCTGAAGCTTTTTGTTAGATGGCTAGTGGCGTCTAGACGGATCTCCCGAGCATGAGGTCTTCCAGGGTTGCCTAGTCTGCATGTCTGTGTCCGTGTGAGGAAACTGGAGGCCTTAGAGGAAGCCCACCAAGCATGGGGAGAACATGCAAACTCCACACACACACACACACACACACACACACACACACCCAGCCCCGAGGCGGGAATCGAACCTTCCACTTTCGATGTGGACAATATAGTACGAATATTAATTGTGTATGATTGAGTGTGTGTGTGTGTGTGTGTGCAGATGGACACAGAAGCCAGCGACAGTCTGAATGAGCTGCAGGTGAAGCTGAACAACGTGCTGGATGAGTTGAGCTCGACGTTTTCAAACACGTAATGCTTCCCTTCGTTAAACACACTGTACAGCACTCACACACACACACCGCACCGTGATTGATGCAGCACAGTTCATGCCGAGAGCGATGCGATTGAAGGCAGCGTTGTATCTCGTATATGTTGTGAGTGAACGCAGCAGCGTGCGACACACCCACCTTCCATCTGTGCAGTTTTCAGAGTCGTATCGACGAGTGCACGCGGCAGATGGCGAGTCTGCTCTACCAGATTAAAGGGCCAGCAAACGCCAACAGCCGTAACCAAGTGGAGGCCGATTCGGACAACATGCTCCGCCCACTCATGGATTTCCTGGACGCGAAGTGAGTCCGATTTTCTCTGTCCACCAAATGGCCCGAGTTCTCCTGGGTATCACTGCATGTTCAAACTATGATGAAGAAAAATATGTGTAGGCATTTCAGCAATACAGCTCCGTTTTTTAAAGTCTTCATTTTAAAACTAGTTTTGTTTCTGTAATCACAACTTTACTGGAAGCACTCCTATATTGTAGCATTAAAAAAAATACAAGGGACTCCTTTAATGCCCCAAACATCTGGATATGGTTTGGATGGAGGTCGGGACTGTACGGGGGACGTGACGATAACTCCCGAGTTAATAAGCCGAGTTCCTGTAAAGTGCAAGTGGTGCTGCTGAATGAGTGTGTGTACATTTTTCAAGGCATTTCATTTCATTGTCTTGTACTTGTACATTTATTTTGCACAATGACAATAAAATTGAATCGAATCGAATCTAATGCGTTCCACTAGATGAATGTACAGAGGAACGACTACAGCGGGCTCGGAGCCTCCTCAGCCCGGGATTGTAATTACACAGATGCACGGCCCTTTTTAAAAAAAAAAAAAAGTTTGCACCATTTCCTCTAGATGTTTTACTGCAGCTAAGAGTCTTATCATTGTATTATGCTTGAAGTCTTGAAATCAGCAGTTAATCTGTCAAATCTAATCACAAATCCCGGTTTGCCTTGAACGCCCTTATTGCAGTTAAGCAAATTAACCATGATGCTGATAAACGCAGCGGGCGAACATGCAAACTCCACACACACACACACAGATCCCCGAGGTGGGAATCGAACCCACAACCTTATGTTTGTCTTCCACTTGTCCTTCCCTGAACATTATTTCTAGTACTAGTTTGTAAAAATAACTTCTTAAAAAAATTTATAATTCTTGTAAATTTTTGGATGGTAAAAAAAAAAAAGTGTGTATACCTGGTTTATATAAAAAAAAAGTATGATGAGGAACTTTAAGGGACAACTTTTCATGAACTTAAAGCATAAACAGAAATGATTCAAAATTGAAGTTGAATAAAGGGAAAAAAGTATAATTTTTCAGATTTTAAAGAAAAATGGTTGTTATAAATTCTATAAGTGATCCCCAGATCAGGTACAGTAATGCAGTAAATAAATGTAATAAGTAATAACATTTATAATAACAGTAAGTGCGTACCTGTATGGACAACCGTGTGTGTGTGTGTGTGTGTGTGTGTGTGTGTGTGTGTGTGTGTGTGTGTTCAGTCTGATGCTGTTTGCGTCAGTGTGTGAGAAGACCGTTCTGAAGCGCGTCCTGAAGGAGTTGTGGAGGATCGTGATGAACAGTGTGGAGAAGACCATCGTCCTGCCTCAAGGCAACGACAGCTTCGTAAGAACACACACTTTACACACATACACACACACACGTATCTTCACTGAAAACATCAAAGTAAATATAGCTGAAAAGCTTATTTCTAAAATAAAAATCAGTTCTGATGCACTAAAACAAATGAATAAAGCACCTTTTGACTTTGCTCAGCTCATTCCTGGTTATTTTTACTTTCTAACATGTTACTGATCTGAACTTCATGTCTTAATGCTGATCCTCTCAACAGGGCAACATCTTTTCAGCAGCCAAAGATCTGGGCCAGCTCTCCAAGCTCAAGGTACAAACACTAAATGCATTCCGTAATACTCAGATTTGAACATCTGGTTGGTCGTAGGCCCTTCAATACAGCCGGGCTCATAAGTTTTGGAACGGAGATACCTTTCGTGGTTTCGTGGTCTCTGTACACAAGCACACTGAATTAGAAATGAAACACTCAAGATGTGAGCGAAGTCAAGACTTTCAGCTTTAATTCTAGGAGTTTGACAAGAGTGTGGCATTAACCATTCAGGAATTACAAGAATTTTCATACAGGCACATTTTGGAGGCTCATAAATAATGGAACGGACCAACGTTATTGCAAACATAAGAATTGCTTGGATTATAATCCTCTGGCTAATTTTGCATTTAAATAAAATGAAGGAAATTAGCGATGTCTTTCGATTATTTTTATCAAAAAGAAATGTCTGTACGTTAAAACAATGCTAGACTATTCATGTTTATAATTTATTAAATAACTGATATGTGTATTTTTTTGCTCTTCACCTACAGGATCACATGTCTGGGGAAACCAAAAGCCTGACGCCTAAGCAGTGCGCGGTCATGGACGTGGCTCTGGACACCATAAAGGTATCAGAGACATCGGTCCAGGACTCGGTCCATGAGGCTTTATCTTCATCTTTATCTCTCTTTTTTTTCCCCCTCTCTCTCCTCAGCAATACTTCCATGCCGGAGGAAACGGGTTGAAGAAGGCCTTTCTGGAGAAGAGCGCCGAGCTCTCGTCACTCCGTCACGCCCTCTCTCTTTATACACAGACCACAGACACCCTCATCAAGACCTTCGTCACTACACAGCACGCCCAGGGTATGACTACAGTACTACTGTCCATCCTTCCGTCTGTCCTTTGCTTGTTTATCCATCAGACAGTCCGCTACAGAGTTATTAAAACCGACTTCATGCTGCTCAATCAACTGATGGCCAACTGAATAAAGTGTTTATGTGAACACCTAAATACAGTAGATTTATTAAATGTGTATAGATTAAAAACTCATTTTTGCATGATTGATGTGATGTTGATCTTCTTCTTCTAAGGGGGCGCTGTTGAGCACAGAAAAATAACCAATTGATTTTGAATTGAACAAAGCGAACATCCCACAAGAGCCGCAGTTTTGGAGTTGCTCTGACCCTGTCGTCTAGCCGTCACAATTCGGTTCTTCTCGAAGTCACTCAAATCCCTCTTACATTTTTTCTGCTTCAGTAAAAAAAAAAAAGCTGCTTTTACATGGAGAATTTAACATAAATGAGGAAAACTAACATGGAACATGGAAATATATAATAATCCATTTTTACAAATCAGTTGGTTTGTATTTATTTTAACTTTTTTTTTTAACAGTTCTACACCGATGATCACGACAGATTAAAGCTCCGCCCACATTCCACCAGTTCAGTATGAATCTTACTCAGCACTGAAAGACACTGAAAACTGAACTCGTCTTGGTTACTTGGTTACAAAGGGGGGCTCAGGTCTGATCTTGGTTTCGTTACAGTCCAACACCAGTCCGTACAGTCACTGTCTGATGGGAATTGCCCTATAAAATCACAATGCTAGGCGTGTGCATGCGTGCGTTATTTCACACTTTGTTTCGTTATCATTCATTGTCCACTAGAGGGCACCACTGAGGTCAGTCTGTCTCACTTATTGTCTTTACCTTGTTGTGCCCTGGAGATCCCTGCTGTCTCTCGTGTAGTTTCACCTCACTGTCTCTGCTTCTTCATGATGTTCTGTGCTTTTCTTTCTGCTGCTTTTCCGTCCCAGTGCATGCTGGGAAAGGTATGAGGATAACATCTAATGAGAAAGTCCAGCCATCCAGGGGTAGGTGTTAATGTGATGCCCGTTCGATCCCAGCCCAAGCCCAGTCCACCTACAGCCTGCCGTCTTCTGATGATAGTCAGGTCGCTAACATCATTGATCATATTTCTGTAGGGACTTTGGCACACATGCTGGCAATGTCCAATCGAGCTCATTCTCCTTCCCCCCGACCCTCCCTGAAATTATAAGTTTAAAAATTGTTTATCTGGACATCATCAACAGAAAATTAGGTTCGTCACTATTTGTTTGCATTTTCTTGTTTGAGGTTGTGTTGCTTCCTCCTCAGCTGGAAGGACAGTTTGGTCTGGTCCAACATGTGTACTGGAACTTGACTTGGTCTACGTTCACATTAAAGCCGCGTTACACAATTCAGATTTTTTTTTTTTGTTCAGATCTGATTTACAGATCACGACGGTTCACATTCCTGTTTACTATTTATTTTTATCGGACTCGAATGTGGACTCGTCCGTCCTCAGAGACAGCACGCATGCGCACATCGAAGTAGAAGGAAGAAAGCCAGACTCACGTACGCACTGATATGAAATTCCCGCGTTGCCGATCAGCGAGCATCCCACACACACACACACACACGCCGAGACAAAAAGTCACATGAATTCTGATCTGATCGTTGAAGTCGTACGACCTCGATATAGGAGCACGTTCGATTCCCACGTCGGGTCTGTGTACATGGAGTTTGCATGTTCTCCCCTGTGCTTGGTGGGTTTCCTCCTGGGTCTCCGGTTTCCTCCCACAGTCCAAAGACATGCAGATTAGGCTAATTGATGTTCCCAAATTGCCCGTGGTGTGTCAATGCACATGTGAAAGTTGACCGGAGGTCCTACTACAGTCTTAAAATAGGAATAAATACAATGGTCACCATTGTCCTCTGCGTGTCAGATTAGGGTAAAAAAAAAAAAAAAATCAGAATTGAGTAACTTCAAGCTGGTAATGTGAACGTTGCCTTAAAGTGTGCTGCCTTCTGAATGTGTGTGTGTGTGTGTGTTTAGGCTCAGGTATAGAGAAGCCAGTGGGAGAGGTATCCATACAGATCGATCTGTTCACTCATCCAGGCACAGGGGAGCACAAGGTCACGGTTAAAGGTCAGTCTCACTGCTCTGCACACAGTTTTATTAAACCAGGGACGGTCATCATTACTATATAAGAGAACTTTACACTGAAGGCATCTGTAAGGAGATGTTTATTATATATATATCGGTGGAAGGAGTCCCTAGCGTGAGAACGTTTTAACAGTTTCTTGGTAATGTGACAAGCCAACAAAGCACGATTATAGCTCTCGTCAGCTATTATTTTTTATTTTTATTTATTTATTTATTTATTATTATTATTATTATATTTTAAATACTAATTACTTTTACGCTCTATAATTAACCCGACTTCACCCCGTTGCTGCTCGGTATCTCAGTGGTGGCGGCGAACGATCTGAGGTGGCAGACATCGGGAATGTTCCGCCCCTTCGTGGAGGTGACGATGATCGGGCCGCACCTCAGCGACAAGAAACGCAAATTCACCACCAAATCCAAGAACAACAGCTGGGCGCCGAAGTTCAACGAAACTTTCCACTTGTGAGTAAAAGAGTTCGTGTAGCGGTGTGATTTCCACCAAGACTCACCTACAGAGAGAACAGAGTGGTGGGGTAGAGTTGCGATGTCATGGTCATAATTATTGGCACCCTGCTGACCTGAATTATTATTCACATTTATAGTTTATTCTTTGTTTGTTGTTCTTTAGTTAGTAAAGGAGCTACTTGTTTCATTAACATATTATTAGGCCACACCCATCTTAAGTATTATATGAATTTTCAAGTCCTTGTTCCTGCTTTTATTTCTACTTTTCGTTCTGTTTTACTTCCGCGATCGTCACCCTGTGTGTGTCTCCCCGTCCGTGACCCGCAGTATCCTGGGGAACGAGGACGGTCCGGAGTGTTACGAGCTGCAGGTGTGTGTGAAGGACTACTGTTTCGGCCGAGCCGACCGCGTGGTGGGCGTCGCCGTCATCCAGCTGCGCGACGTGGCTCAGAAAGCGAGCTGCGCCTGCTGGTGTCCTCTGGGCTCGCAGGTGCACATGGACGACACGGGGCTGACGGTGCTGCGCATCCTGTCCCAGCGCTCCGGGGACGAGGTGGCCAAGGAGTTCGTCAAGCTCAAATCTGAAACCCGGTCTGCTGAGGAGGGGAGGTGAGAACTTCATCTCGGAGGAAAGGTGACGGGATGGACAGGTGTGTTTATTCTGTAGTACTTGAAGGATCCAGAGAGGACATTCTCCGGCGCAGTGTGGAGGACGTCGAGGACAGAGTAATCTCTCTCTCTCTCTCTCTCTTTGCCACAAATCACATTACTTTCTTTCTCAGTTTTTCGTCCTTTGCCTCCTGTATATGTGGATATACTGTACGCATGTGTGTGAGTAAAAGAAGCCTCAGACACAGGGTCCCTGTTTGTATTGTGCACTTTTTTTTTCCACTACCTGCCATGTTACTGTACCTCGTCTGTATTAATGCCTTATCTTGTCGAATGTGTCAAATCTGATGATCTGTAGATTTATTTCTTTATTATTTCTCACTTCTGATATACCTTTTGTATTTAAACGTTTAACAGCGTGTTACTTTCTGAATATCGGACCACACGAACCCAAACCCGACTGAAAATCCTGATACTGTATGTCTGATCCCTAACTGTGTGCCTTCTGAGCTACGTGAGCAGGAGTGTGTGTGTGCGTGTGTGCGTGTGTGCGTGTGTGCGTGTGTGCGTGTGTGCGTGTGTGCGTGTGTGATTTTTGCAGCCCATCAGCCAAGTCCAGTGCCACTGTTAAAAAGCGAAGTATATTACTGCAAAAAAAAAAAAACAATTTTTAAATTATTATTAGAAACTGTATGATTTTCTTTTCTAGAGACACTTTTGAAACATGACTTTTTTTTCTTTCTTTTGAAACACCGCAACTGATCTTCTGTTCCACTGTATTATGAGAAGCGTTCTTTATTAAACGAGTGCGAGGGATTTCACTCGCTCTCGCTCTGTCTGTATAAAGATTACGAGACGGCCAGTGTTTGATACGTTTATTCCCAGTGAGACGTCGTGTTTGTTAATGAAATGTGTTGATTAAAAAATAAATTTAAAAAAGTGCCAAATGAATAAAATGTGTGAGGAAAAATCTGGATATTTGTGTTTGGTGCTGTAATGTGAAACACAACACTTCATATATGAGTACATGTACATGTGTGGAACACGTGATTTACAGGACAGAAGAGACATGCCCTGCCTCTTAGCTCTGCAGGTCTGCCACAAAATGGGGGGATGTGGGGAGGTAGAGGAGGTGTTGTGTGAAGGTGGTGGGGACGTGCGGAAGGTGGTGGGGACGTGCGGAGTGGGTGGGGACGTGCGAAGTAGGTGGGGACTTATGGAGTGGGTGGGGATGTGTGGAGGTGGTGCGGGGTGGGGACGGAGATGAAGCCATCAAGCAGCTCCGAAATCTATTTAATGGCGCATTCATTTCGTGTCAGATCCTTTCCTGAACTTTATCGATTCCAGCATCATCTGGAGAAGATGTGTTGATCTCCCACACCAGCTCACTTTGCCTCGGTTTAACAGCTCACATCTACTAAAACCACATCAATCCAAATTTATTTTTAATAAATTTTGACTTGAAAAATGAGCAAGTCTTGGATTACGCGTGCTGAGTATCATGTATCACGCATGCACTTCTTGTCTTGACGCCGAGCGTCACATGATCACAACTGAGCCAATGATTTTTTTCTCTCTTGCGCTGAATTGTGGGTAATCAAATTCAAATTTTATTTGTCACATACACAATCATACACAGTATGATATGCAGTGAAATGCTTAGGCCCTGCTCGGTTTTAGTGCTCGTCTCTCATTGGTATAATCAACATCTCCCACTCTGTTTCAGCATTTCTCCTAAGTGTATTAGCGCATGCTCGTAATTTCACACACACACACACACACACACACACACACTCTCTTGCCTTTACACCCCCCTCCCCGGCTTCACGCACACATACAGACACACTCTACACAGAAACTCTGCTCTGTCGCAATTCTTTTCAAAGGCAAAGTGCTGGTTCATTTGTTGTTGTTTTTTTTTTTACTTTACAGCAGTGATTCTGTTAGTATATGCACACGCGAGTGTCATTAGAGAAATTTATTTTTTTCCCTGTTAAAACAGCGTTTCCGTTGTGTGTGTGTTTGTTGTGAAACTTAAAAAGCGATGTGGGGGAGAGAGGAGGAGTTTTACTGTATAAGACAAGGCAAGGGAAGGGGCTAATTCCACACACAAACTGTCAGGATTTATTTTTACTTTTTTAGGTAAAGTGCAGTTTCATTTTTTAATTTTTACTTTATACTTTGTATGAATTATTTTTATGTATTTATTTTTTGGGGCTGTGGAACGAATAATTTTAGTTTTCATTATTCCTTATGGAAAAATTCGATTTGGTTTACGAGTGTTTTGGAAGCCTTCTTCTGGAACAAGTTATGCTCGTAATCCAAGTAATCCACTGTACTTTTATTATGTTGTGCCATTATGTCAATTATACGTCATGTTTTCACCCGTATTATTATTTTTATTACTTGATTACACAAATTAAGGAAAAAAGACCACCAAAAACAGTTGTACAGTATATAAGCACTGCTGATGTTTTCGATGTCGAGGATGTGGCCAGTTCCTGTGGTAGCACCGTGTTTATTTGTTAATTATCCATATGCCAGTTTGATTATCTTTTTCATCATATTCTTTTTAAATGTTTGATTTCTTGCAGCGCAAGTCATTTTGGAACATTTTGGAATTTTTATTTACATTCTGTACAGTCACTGCTGGGGAAAAAGCATGGTTTTGGTGGCATTAAATGTCTTTTACACTCTAATAAAACTACTTTTTGAACAGAATGTTTAAAAGAAAGATATGATACGAGTTCATGCATTTTGATTTGAATAATTATGTTGTGAACAAAATAGACATTGTTATGTAGGCTTTCACATACACACACACACACACACACACACACACACAGATTGTAGATTATTACTACTGTTAATATTACTTTTACTTTTGGTGTTTAATTTAATTAAGTAAACTATTTTTATTTTTTTACTTTGTGTGTCCCATCTGGTGCACTTTGTTAATTTGTTATAATATTTTGGTATCTTCGCTCTTCATTAAGATTCGCTCTTCTGTTTAAGTGATATGTATTATCACTTAAGATTCCTCTATGCATAGCAAAATAATATTATTATAATTATTATTATTATTATTATTATTATTATACATGGGGTGTTCAAGTCAAACCTGGCCTTGTGATGAAATTTGATGATTGCGTGTACAGTTCCCACAATCATTCTCCAACATCACTTGCATCCAGTAATACAGGAACTCGGCTGGGAGTTATTGCCACATCCCCCGTACAGTCCTGACCCCGCTCTAAGTCATTTCCACATGTTTGGGCCATTAAAGGAGTTCTTGGGAGGCCGGGGTTTCAGACATGAAGCAGGCACTCTGATCATGGCTCCGACGTATTATTATCTCAGAATTATTTCAAATGCTTGCTTGTTATTTGTATTCACATAATCCCCTTTAACTTCATTGTTCTGCAAATGCAAGTAAATTGTAACATGATCTCCATGAATACTAAAAAATCTTTTTATATGGACTGTTTTTGGTAGATTTATGACCTTGTAACGCTGCACAATGTGGGAAAGTTCAAATGCAATGAATACTTTTGCAAGACACTGTAACAATCCATTACCCATTAAAAATGCTTCCAGGAAATAAATATGTTTGTTCTTCAAGAACATTGAGAACTACAAATCCTGATGGAATCTAGTTCACTGTATCTATATCCACTGTATCTGTCTGTGTATCTCTGAGTCTGAGTTTTTTTTTTATCTTAAAACATGTTAACAGATCAGCCATAACATTTATGTCCCTGGTCTGCAGTGGTTACGACCTAGCAAAAAGTCGTCCGTGGAAGGAAAACTGGCGAACCAGTGGGTGACGGGGTCATGGGGAGTGAAGGCTGGCCCGTGTAGTCCCATCCAATAGAAGACCTACTGAAACACAAACTGCTTGATAACACTGTCTCTGATACAAAGGAGTCAGATCACACAGTGCATTACAGCCTCTTGCGTAAGCGGCTTCATAGCCACCGGCTAGTCAGAGTGCCCATGCTGAACCGTGTCCACCATCAAAAGCTCCGACAATGGACAGGTGAGCATCAGAACTGGACCACGGAGCAATGGAAGAGGATGGCCTGGCCTGATGAATCATGCTGGATGGCTGGTTCTCTGGGGAAGAGGTGGCACCAGGATGCACTATGAGAAGACGGAAAGCTGGCAGAGGTAGTGTGATGCTCTGGGCGATGTTCTGCTGGGAAACCTGTGTGTACTGGCATTCAAGTAGATGTTACACTTTTTACCTACCTTAATATTGTTACAGAGGCACTGGTATGTTTTAGCAGGATATTGCCCCCTGCAAATATGGTTCAAGGATGGTTCGCGGAACATGATATTCAAGAGTTCAAGCTGTTGCCTAGGACTTCTTCAGACCTGAATCTGATCAAGTGTCTGTTCGATTGGCTGGATGATGGAGGCATCTCAGTGCCAGATAACACAGCACACTTTCAGACGTTTTGTGGAGTCATGACTGGTTTGGACCCCAAACAATATTAGGCAGGTAATAATGTTTAATGTTATTATGGTTTAATGTAATCCCGCATTTACACACGGTTTCTACAGTTGCCTTCTATATCCGTTCAGCTTCCAGTCAGCCCTGTTCATGATCTCACTCTCTCTTCAGTCTTTTTTCCTGCTTGTTCCTCGCTGCCAGAGTCCAAAGATCACACTAGTGTTTGCTTTTCTGAGTGAAACTACCACGGTTTATTACTGCCTCTGGCTTCTCTCTCGTCCTGACTCCACCCCACCCGCCATCTCGAATCCCTAGTACACTCCTGAATTCACACCTGCTTGGTCAAGTGTATGTGTGTGTTGCATTGTGGGAGCTGCAGTTCGTCTCCACCCTGCTGTTGCCGTGTGTCATCGGTGTAGATTGGAGTGAGACGAGGATCCTTCAGGAGCGCCGATGGGACGTTGGTGACTCGGGTACTGTACCTGTCTGAGCTCTGTGTGGATTTTGCTGTGTGCTTGAGAATATTTGTGTGGGTGAACTTTTGGAAAGAAATCCTGTTCTAAGTCAAACATTCAATCAGAGTCAAAAAAGTTTAACTCTTTCATTAAACTTTAACAGACTGGAGATTTCTCTTGTGTTTATATGTAATGCATAAAATATTACACTGTTCTGAATGTACAGGTGTTTCTAGGCTCTAGTTTGAACACCTTGTCCAGGTGTTCGTATATTTGAGTATGTGTGTGTGTGTGTGTGTGTGTGGAAGAGGTGTGTAGGGTGGTGGTGGGGGTTTCTAGGTCGACAATGTCACACATAACTGAATGTCAATGACCTGTTTCAAGTTGCCGTGACACACTGTCTGTAGTTAAGGGCATTTAAAATGCTAATGACGTTAGAGATTAGCTTTATTAACCTTTTCAGGAACTTTGTTGCACTGTCATTACTCTGCCGCTAGAGAAATACTTTTATTCGGCCAAAATGATGCCTTATAAAGCCAGAGAGCGTGAAGAGGACATCGTTTCATATACGTATGTTTCATTTCTGTTTTTATGAACGCAACCGTTTCATACGGACGAAGAAGATAAGATAAAATGACGTTACCAAGGTGGAGAGAGGGCAAGACACAGGCCTCAGGTCTAATGTTCAGGGTTATGGCTTGCGTGTTATCGCTTTTGTAATTTGCACTGATCTCAAAGGGCTTAATGAGGGCGAGTAGAATCCCGTGATTAAAAAAAAAAAAAAAACAGCATAAGATGACGTTTATTTCATAGTTCATAATTTAATCGTATAGTGAACACGGCTAATGTTATAGTGTATACAGCTAAATAATCCTGAAATAATACAGAAGAAACATTTGCAACTTTATCCAAAAATCTAGTATTGCAGTAATCCAATTTGGATTGCTTTAATTAATGGGGATGTATTATACCAGCTTAATTGCCATTCCCAAATTGAGTATGTATGTGTCTGTGCCCTGCGATGGATTGGCACCCTGTCCAGGGTGTACCCTAAGTCTCCTGGGATAGGCTCCAGGCCCCCCGTGACTCTGAATACAGAATTAAGCGGTATAGATGATGATGATGATGATGATGATGATGATGAGTATGACACCAGCGTACGTGTAGAAACATGGGGTAGGGGTACAGTAGCTCGGTGGTTAAGAAGTCGCTGTTTGGAGCTGCCACAGTTGGACCATTAAGCAAGGTCCTTCACCCCCAATACAATCATACGTCAAGCTACAATTTCTTTCTGTATTGGTGAAGACTTAAACAATCCATTTAGATTTCTCCCTTATTGTGATTTCATCTGGATTAGCCCATCGCCCAGCTTGTTTCTCAGCTCTGATGCTCTCTGTCCTAGCTCCTTTGCATAGACACTGAAATGGCGCATTTGGAGGAGGAGTGAAATAACCGTAGTTCTGGGGATAAAAATGTATGACAGTATCTGTGGGGTATTTCAGCTGGAGCATTAACAGACACACATTTTGGAGGAGCTCTGACCTCTTAGAAATAGCAAATTATAGTATCTTAAAAAAATGTCTTAAATGGTAGTGTTTAAAAGCACACTTTTGAATAAAGTTCAATAAAGATTCACTTAAATTGGGAATTTTCCTCAAAAAGAGAATATTACGATTTAGCATTGTTGAACAAAAAGCTTGCTATTAGCGTTTTTTTTTTTTCTAATAGACAGATTGGCAGTTCAGGTACAGTAAAAGTCTGTCAGTTAGCACCGATTTGCTCAAACATCTACACTGGATCATTTACTTGTCAGAAGCAGTTGATTCATTTGTATAACAGCAGCTCTGAGAACAGTGCAGCTGCAAATAATATCCATACACACAGAATGAAACAGCACATACTGTACAGTATATCACTTGAAAATGTGTTGAAGTGTTGAATCAGTGATGTTTTCTACAAGGACACATTTGTTTAACAGTTAAGGTGTCTCCAGTGTTGGAAGTACCAGCGTTAAGCTGTGCATAAGCGTTCTACCAGTGGAAAGTCTTTAAAACAGGTCGGGGACGATTGTGTCTTCTTGGTTTCCCCACATATCAACATCATGATCTGTACAGTAGCACACAGTTCCAGTACTTTGTAAAATTTTAAACGTTGTCTATTCAGAAATTAGAAATGACATAAATTAACATATTTTGTAAAGTTTAAAGGTCCCATATTAGAATACAGTGAAACCTCGGATTGCGAGTAACGTGGTTTACGAGTGTTCCGCAAACCGAGCAAAGATTTTAAATAATTTTTAATCGGAAACTGAGCAAGTATTAGTTTACGAGCGCCGAGTATCATGTATCACGCATGCGATTCTTATTTTGACACCGAGCGTCACACTCTCAGGATTTATTTGTACTTTTTTTTAAAGGTAAAGGACAGATTAATTTGTTTTGTTTTCATTTTATAGACTGTTTTTTTTTTTTTTTATCTTTTGGGACCTTGGAACGAATAATTTGAGTTTTCATTATTTCTTACGGCAAATGATGATTTGGTTTACGAGTGTTTTGGAATACGAGCCCACTTCTGGAACGAATTATGCTCGTAATCCAAGGTTCCACTGTATTTGTTTAACAAGTCTCAGAGCTCTCCCCAAAGTGTGTGTGTGTGTGTGTGTGTGTGTGTGTGTGTGTGTGTGTGTGTGTATCCTCCAGATAATGCATTTTTCCCCTAGCTCACACTTCATCTTCTCATTCCTTTTCCAAATGCGGCATTTCAGTGTCTAGATAAATGAGGTACTCCTAGGCCACGCCCCTCCAGAGAACAGCAGAGCTCAGCAACAGTCCAACAAGGGAGGGACTCTACTGACAGTATATGAGGTCATATTAGGAGGAAAATCTCATTCACTTTTTAAAAAATAGAAGGACAAAAAAAGAGATCCACTGGAGATCCATCTGAATGTCTAAAAATGACGAAAGTGAAGAGCAGCCATCAAATACAATACATAAAGGTTAAAGGTAGAGAAAATATTGTATACTATTAAAGAAAGTAACAAGTCATAGTGAACTATTTTAGCTCAAACCATCACGGAGGCTTCTCCGGAACAAGTACACTTTCGGAAAAAAAGTCATTTGGAGCATGGTTCTGTTTAAAACTCCACTTTACAGTTCTAATAATAATTGACTTTGGATTGATGATGGCTTGAATAGTGGCTTATATACAGTACATTGTTTTAAATGTTTAATCTTAAGACGAAATAACAAAATGCAGAGAGGGCGAGTGAGTTTAATAGTACATCACCGTCTCTTTAACAGCTCTCTCGCTCTGTCTGTGATAAGACTTACGGTTATAAACTGTTCTCTTTTTCTGGTTGATTATTAACCACATGCAGGGAACACACACTTATAATATTTTATTCATCTCGCATCACGGTTTCTGTGTTTTACACACAAGCACACATACAAACCAGTGATACACCACTACTTAGGGCAGATATCACTGTTATACTTCAATTCTGCCTAAGCAGCAGTACTAGACTTTCCTTCTTCTAGTTGCAAAAAAAATTCAAGGGCTGAACCGACAATAATGCAAACGTGGATGTTCATTCTCTATAGTAGCTACCCTGTACAGGGTCATGGGAAACCTGTAGCTTATCCCAGGAGATTTTGGGCATGAGGTGGCGTACAACTCCAATCCATCCCAGGGCACACACACACACACACACACACACACATACATACATACATACATACATACATACACATACACACTCCCTCACTCACGCACACACCACGAATACTGTGGAAACGGCAATTAGCCTTAGTAGATTGAAAGATCTGCTGTGGCGACCCCTTGACGGGAACATCCGAAAGAAAGTTTATTCAAATTGCACATGTTTTTCGAGCAGCTCTGTCTCTGTACAAAGGTACTAATCAACATACAGCAGTCTCCAACACAAGTCTTACAGTACATTTGCACCATCGTTGAACCTGCCTCTTAAATCCTTTTTGAAAAGGTCACTGTTAATGGTCGCAGACATGGAATGTTCACGGAGATGACGGCATTTCCTGTACGAGAGCAGTGTGCAAGAATATGCATGCAGAAGTTTAAAGAAGGGGAGACCAGCATTGAAGACAAACTGCGCTGTACCTTTTGCAGAATGAAAGGGTTAATTTTACCAACATGTGCAATCGGAGCCAGCAAAGTCAGTTAATAAAAAAGTTCATTTTTATTGCTTTTGCACTACTTTCAGTCCGGCCCTCATTTCAACGCTTTTATTCATTTCTAAATTGCTACATTTATTTATGTGGATTGTTTCGGCTAGGATGCAACTCAACAATGTTACTCTTATAAAGCAGTATAAGAAGTGATTTCTTAGCTCGTGTAGCTTGTGTGGACGATCTGATAACATAAGGCTCATCAGCTCAGATGATGTGTAATGAATTTGTTCCCACATCTATAGACCGTGCTTGAGTGGTTTTTTTGTATCTCTGAACGCTGTAATAATATCTCTTTACAGTACATGTACCGTCCTCGCTGACCGACTGATCACGTCCAGGATTCGCACTAATGCTCAAAACAGCAGTTTGTCAAGTTTTTGAGAAAGACCCCCGTACTAAAGACTTTCCCCTGAAAGGTTCTGCTTTACTGACTGTTTCAGTCTCCTGATACCGGAGACTCCTTCCAAAATGTCTCCTTCAATATACAGTATTAACATACACAGTTTTGTTTAAAAAATTTTCTATCAACTTTCAAAAAGTGTCCCGTAGGCAGGTCAGTTTTCAGATGGTTCCTATTTAAATCTCCATCAGCGTTTATGTACTGAATCTAAGAGGTTTTTTGATAGTCCCGTGATTTGAACCTACAGCCTTCTTAATAAATGGTCTTTTATTCCCTCTTCTTCTCTTCAGCATGCTGCTGGATGTGTAGGTAGAAAGATGGGCTCTGTGCTGTCACTGTGCGGTGTAAAGAGTAAGAAAGACAACGTCCAGGGTAGGTCACCATTGTTATCGTTATCTTTAAACTCATTTGGATGATCTGGGTGTGAATTTGAGACAAACTGCCTGCTTTAAGTAGAACAAATTTATTGTAGTAAAATGACGAAAAGAAAAAAATGAACCAGTTCATGCCTTGATGGCACTAGTGAGACACTGGGTTAAATTCATTAGTGTAGCAAGAGATTATATAGAGAGAAATAACGAACTGTGTTCTGCTATTCTGCATGATCAAAAGTCCCAGTTTTATTTGAACGCCCCTTATAGAAATGTTTGCCTATGTTTATTCACACAATGGATTATACTTCATTAAATAGCAAAATATTTGGTATTATTATCATTTCTCTTGCTTTTATTTATACTCATGGTGTTTTCTTGTCACAGAGGAAAGGCATCTGCGAGCAAATGACAGAGAATTTAATCTCTCCTTCAAATATGCTGTAAGGAAAAATCACTGCAGAACAGTAATATCTACGGAGTGTGTGTGTACTCTGTATAAGTGTGTGATTGTGTGTCTGCAGAACAACGCTATCAAAACCTCTAAGTACAACATCTTCACCTTCCTGCCGCTCAATCTGTTCGAGCAGTTCCAGCGTCTGGCCAACGCCTACTTCGTCTTCCTGCTCATCTTACAGGTGAAAAGTACACATAAACACACACATCCTGCAGTATAATGTGTGTGTGTGTGTGTGTGTGTGTGTGTGTGTGTGTGTGTGTGTGAGAGAGAGAGAGAGAGAGAGAGAGAGAGAGAGAGAGAGACTTGGCTTGTTGTAGAAAGATGATAAGTGCTGAGATTTACAACAGTGATGCAGAATGATCAGAAAATTAAACAAAAATGATAAAATGTGTCATTGATGCGTCACTGTAGTGAAAGTCACTGGACTGGACTGGACTGGACTTTAGATTAGCATTTGTGTAATTTACATTTTTAATTACATTTTTAATTCACTATTTAAACCATTTACTATTAGCATATTTGTGAAACTTTTATATGTAACATTTATCTTTTTATTGATATTTAATATTCACTAATATTTAAAATTCAATATTTATTATTGCACACTGGTGGCAGTGTTTGTTGTGTTGTTTATAGTGTTTGTAATGTTTTTAATGTTGACGTTGTTGTGTTTGTCGTGTTTATGGTGTTATTTATAGTGTTGTAACTTTGTAGTGTTTTGTACTGTAATGTCGTTTACAGCATTTGTAGTGTTTATGGTGAATATGACGTTTATAGAGTTTTTGTGTTGTATATAGTGTTGTCTGTGTTTATGGTGGTTGTTGTGTTGTTTGTGGTGGTTGTTGTGTTGTTTGTGGTGGTTGTTGTGTTGTTTGTGGTGGTTGTTGTGTTGTTTGTGGTGGTTGTTGTGTTTGTGGTGGTTGTTGTGGTGTTTGTTGTGTTGTTTGTGGTGTTTGTTGTGTTGTTTGTGGTGTTTGTTGTGTTGTTTGCGGTGGTTGTTGTGTTGTTTGTGGTGATTGTTGTAATGTTTATGGTGGTTGTTGTGTTGTGTGTTGTGTTGTTTGTTGTGTTGTTTGCGGTGGTTGTTGTGTTGTTTGCGGTGTTTGTTGTGTTGTTTATGGTGTTTGTTGTGTTGTTTATGGTGGTTGTTGTAATGGTTATGGTGGTTGTTGTGTTGTTTGCGGTGGTTGTTGTGTTGTTTGCGGTGTTTGTTGTGTTGTTTGTGGTGATTGTTGTAATGTTTATGGTGGTTGTTTATGGTGGTTGTTGTGTTGTTTGTTGTGTTGTTTGTGGTGGTTGTTGTGTTGTTTGCAGTGTTTGTTGTGTTGTTTATGGTGGTTGTTGTAATGGTTATGGTGGTTGTTGTGTTGTTTGTGGTGGTTGTTTATGGTGGTTGTAATGTTTATGGTGGTTGTTGTGTTGTTTGTGGTGGTTGTTGTGTTGTTTATGGTGGTTGTTGTGATGTTTACCATGCTCTGTTGTTTACAAAAATGTGTTTTGGGTGTTTGTATTGTTCATGAAACTTATTGCTTTGTACAGTCTAGTCTATGTGTTACTTATAGTGTCGTGTTTGCTTGTGAATGTAGTGTTTTTTGTGGTGTTTATGGTTATGGTTTGTTGTGACTTTAGTGTTTCTTGTTTATAGTGTTGTGTTGTTCATGATGTTTGTTGTGGTGTTTTTGTAACATTTCCTCCAGCAAGTCGTCCATTTCTACTTAAGTAAAAGTACAGAAGTACTTCACTTCAAATGTACTTAAATGTCAAAATGTATAAACTTGTATTGGCTCACTGCATGTTTTTAAATAGTAAAATCTCTCTCTCCCTTCCTGACTGTTAAAGTGCTGTCTGCAACCGACCCACCTGTAACGTTAAGTGTGTCACAAACTACTGTACACACCATTGCGGTTATACCATGCAGAAATGTCATTAAGTAAAAGTACAGATTTTTGTTGAGAAATGTCATGGAGTAAAAACAAAAAGTATCTTCTGATAAAAATACTCGAGTATAATACACATACATGACACATGTACTCAAGTCCAGTAAATTTACTCGGTCTCGCCTCCACCCCCCCCCCTCTGGTTGCAGTTGATTCCAGCGATCTCGTCCCTGTCATGGTTCACTACGGTGGTGCCGCTGCTCTTGGTGCTGTGCATCACTCTGGCCAAAGACGGATCGGACGACATCGTGAGTGCCATTCATCTTCCTCTACTGTCTCCTCTCTTCCACTTCACATCAGTCTGATCTCAGAGATGTAAATCTCAGCTCACTTCATTTACCTTCAGTATAATTTAATGTTCATACAAGTATGAATCTAATGAACCTAATTCAGATCAAATTTCCGTTCTAATTTGGGTAAAACCCTCCATGAATTTCACATTAAACCCTTAGAAGTCTACTGTCACATCCCTCACCCAGTGTTTATAAAAATTAAGCATTTATTTATGAGCTGTTTAACTGAGACTGAAAGAAATAATGTCCCAAAGCTAACCTAGAAAATACAATACAGACCAAAAGTTTGGACACACCTTCTCATTCAAAGAGGTTGAATTTGTATTATGGCAAGAAAAAAGCAGTGAAGTGAAGAAAAAACGAGCGGCCATCATTGCTTTAAGAAATGAAGGTCAGTCAGTCCGAAAAATTGGGAAAACTTTGAAAGTGTCCCCAAGTGCAGTCACAAAAACCATCAAGCGCTTCAAAGAAACTGGCTGACATGCGGACCGCCCCAGGAAAGGAAGACCAAGAGTCACCTCTGCTGCGGAGGAGAAGTTCATCCGAGTCACCAGCCTCAGAAATCGCAGGTTAACAGCAGCTCAGATCAGAGAGCAGGTCAATGCCACACACAGTTCTAGCAGCAGACACATCTCTAGAACAACTGTTAAGAGGAGACTGTGTGAATCAGGCCTTCATGCTAGAAGATCTGCTAGGAAACCACTGCTAAGGACAGGCAACAAGCAGAAGAGACGCGTTTGGGCTAAAGAACACAATAAAGAAAACTCGCTGAATGAGAAGGGGTGTCCAAACTTTTGGTCTGTACTGTATCTCTGTGCATCACATCTACCCTCGTCACTCCAACCTCCTGCATGTCCCCCCTCTTCACATCCATAAACCTCCTCTTGGGCTTTCCTCTTCTCCTCCTGCCTGACATCTAACATTCGCATGTCCAAACCATCTTAATCTGGCCTCCCTAACTTTGTCCCTCAATCGTCCTACCTGCGCTGTCTCTCAAATATACTAATTTCTAACTCGGTCAATTATCATCACTCCCAAAGCAAATGGCAGCATCTTCAGCTCTGCAACCTCCAGCTCTGTGTCCTGTCTTTTAGTCAGCGGTAAACCGTACAACATTGCACGTCTCACTACCATCCTGTAACCTTCCCTTTCATTCATGCTGATACAGTACCTGTCTGTCACAGATCACTCCTGCTGTTCTTCTCCACCAATTCCACCCTGCCTTCACTTCTCTACCACACTCCCCATTGCTTTGGACAGTTGACACTAAATATTAAACCTCCTCTACCTTCCCTACCTCTGCTCCTACAGTAGCAACTGCACCTTTCCCTCACCCTATCTCTTTACTGGACAATGCACACTTGGACTCCGTCTGATCTTCATCCCTCTTAAGGATCATACCACTTTGCTCCTTTCTTGACTCGACCCTACTCTCGCCGCTGATTCCAGTATCATCTGCAAACATCATAGTCCATGGGGACTCTTGTCTAACCTCATCAGTCAACCTGTCCATCACCACTGCAAACAGGAAGGGACTAAGAGCTTGTCCCTGGTGCAGTCCTACCTCCACCTTTAACCAGTCGGTCACCTTCTCTATACTCAGCATTCTCAAAGCAAACATGGCACCTGTGCTGCTCCTTCTTGGCATAAAGCCGTACCGGTGCTCACTGTGCGAACTTCATGGTGTGGCTCATCAGCTTCATGCCTCTGTAGTTCTTGGAGTTCTGCACATCTGCCTTGTTCTTAAGTATTGGATCTAAAACACTTCTCCACTCATCAAGCATCCTCTCACATTCTAAGATCTTGTATCTTAAATAATCTAGTAATCCACTCCAATCACGTCTCTTCTAGACACTTCCATGCCTCCCACTGGAATGTCATCTAGACCAACTGCCTTTCCACTCTTCATCCTCTTTATATCTGTCCTCACTTCAACATGATACTACCTGATTCACTACCTCCATCTCACCCAACCTTCTCTTTCTCTTGTTTTCTTCATTCATTAGCTCTGTGAAATACTCCCTCCACCGTGAAGGGAAACACTATCTTCACATGCAAGAGTGATGACCTAGTGAGAAGAAGCTAAGATACCAAATAAAGAAAGTAACCTATAGAAAATAGAAAAACTAATACGCGAACGCGAACTGGATGATTATTATTTCGTTTGGTGTCAGTCCTTTTCAGCTTTAGAACATTTAATGGAAGTCATTATACTGGAAATTATACGACAGGTCCACTCACAGATAACAGATAATCACACACACACACACACACACACACACACACACACACACACACACACAAAAAAAA
>QMIH01000594.1:173826-229417 GCA_003987875.1 Clarias batrachus | reverse complement strand
TATATATATAAAAAGATTCTGCTGACATGACGGATGTTTAGTATGAGCTGTCCTTCTGTCCTCTAGATTTTTGGTTTCTTGGGGTTCATGTGCACCGTTCTGGCTATCGGGAACTCGATCTGGGAGCATCAGGAGGGCACGGCGTTTACAGCCTTCCTCCCTCGGCAGGACGGCGCTGACGCCAATTTGTCCAGTTTCTTGTCCTTCTGGTCCTACGTTATCATCCTCAACACAGTGGTGCCCATTTCACTCTACGTAAGGTAGAGACCTGATACTCATATTATGCTCGTATTATCCTGACCTTCTCATTTAAATCCAGTTCAAGTAAACGCTGATGCTTAGATGGTTATCCTTTCAAATAATTTACATATATGCAGGACTAGCATTAGTACATGTCGTTGACAGTTACAGAGTTTGTAGCAATAGTTAAAAGTTCGAGTTTAAAATAATCTGATCAGCTTTAATGTAATCAGCGATCTTATTATTTCAGGTTGAAGCCCAAGTAAATGTCTGTCTGTCTTTCTGTACAGCAGAATTCTCTGTTAATATCAATACGCATAAATCACATTCTGTAAGGTTGAGTATCTTGCGCCTTGTCTAGACTAAGTTGTACTTCTTCTGTGGGTGTGTTTGCTCTAATGACCCGTGTTTTATCTGTTAGTGGCGCTTCACAATTACTGCTTTAATTAACACCACGGTCTCTGGACATACGAGAAAAACTGGTTTTAAACTTCCCGCAGGTAGAATCTGTCCTTTCATCTTTGAAGATTCAGTTTTCAAAAGTTACAAACCTTTTTATGGAGTAACGCTGTGGTGCACATTTTTTGTCTCTCATGTGGATTTAGGAACTTTGTAGGGACTTTCTATGGTTGTTTCTGTGTCTTCTGCATACTATACCACATAGTGATGCATACTGTATGACCACGCCCACCTGTTAAAAAGGGGGAAAAAAGAAGCGCTGTATTTGTCTAAAAAAGCGCTGGCTGCTGTAAGGTAATCTGACACAAAACTGCTCATAACGACCCTTCTACTCAAAATTTTGTTTAAATTTATGGCGCAGATTTAACTTTTAACTAATTTAAATTTCAATACAATTCTGTCGAGGCAGTTTTGCATGATGTGCGCATGGGGTTTCCTCCAGGTACTCCAGTTTCTTCACACAGTCCAAAGACATGCTCATTGGTGTTCCTAAATTGCCCGTAGTGCATGAATTAATGTTTGAGTCCCTATCTCCTGGGACAGGCTCCAGGCCCCCTGCGACCCTGTATACAGGATGAAGTTGTATGGGTGAGTGGATGGGGACGTGGATAATTTTCATTTCTACCTGTGAGAATTTTTTTTAACCTGTTCACTCATCATTTTACTGTAGCTGATTTGCCTTTTACGGACTTTTGTGGGCATCACCAAAAAGAGTGCACAATAGGCCTTGCACTTAACAATCGAACATACACAAAAATAAATAAATAAATAAATAAATAAATAAACATGACAAAATGTACTGCACTGTGACATTGTATGTTATAGAAGGGGTCTAGGTGTTGGTCTACTTTTTTTTATAATTACCATTAACATATAAATAACATAATTATGTTTTGGTTCTTTCATACCTTTTAATTTCTCCATACACAGCGTGGAGATCCTTCGACTCGGAAACAGCTACTACATTGACTGGGACAGGAAGATGTACCATGCTAAAAGCGATACTCCAGCCCAGGCCAGAACCACAACACTAAATGAAGAGCTGGGGCAAATCAAATACATCTTCTCTGACAAGACGGGGACCTTAACCCAGAACATCATGACCTTCAATCGATGCTCCATCAACGGGAAGTCATACGGTGAGACCATGAGATTATTCTCCTTTGCATTAGTATGATTAATGTTTTTTAAGGTACATTATATTATATATAATTNTATAAATATATATATAAATGTGTTATTTACCAATATGAATAGAGGTCTACAATTATCAAGGGACACTGGCGAAATACACCCACTCTCACTCATAGTCTATACCACTTACTTTATGGGCTCATATGGGATCGCAGGGGGCCTGGAGGCTGTCCCAGGATATTTACAGCATGAGGCCGAGTACACCCTGGACGGGGTGCCGATCCATCGCCAGGGCACACATACATACACTCAATTTGGCAATTTGGGAATACTAATTCGCCTAACCTGCATGTCTTTGGACTGTGGGAGGAAACCGGAGGAAACCCACCAAGCTCAAGGAGAACATGCAAACTCAACACACACAGACCAAGGCATTAATCGTACCCCGGAGGTGCAATGTCACAGTACTAATCACTAAGCCATGTGCTGCTGTGGGACAAATACAGAAGCATAGAAAGTGTGTACTGCTACTTAGCTATAGCATGTATTGTATAGATAAACTAGATTATTATTATTATTATTATTATTATTATTTCCTCCAGGTGAAGTTGTGGATTTTGCTGGACAGAGGGTAGAGATCACAGAGGTCGGTCACAAATTAAATATATTTGTAATTGTGCTTCTATCTGTATCTCAGCATTTCTGATAATCAGCACAAGACAAGAAAACAATTTACCTTCCGCTCTCTATCTCTCATACCCAGAAAACAGAGACAGTGGACTTCTCATGGAACCCACTAGCTGACCCAAAGTTCTCGTTCCATGATCATGCCCTTGTGGAGGCGGTCAAGCTCGGAACTCCTGAAGTTCAGGCCTTCTTCAGACTACTGGCACTGTGTCACACTGTCATGCCAGAGGAGAAAACTGAAGGTAAAAAATAAATGCTATCTAGGACAAGGAACTGTGTCAAGGATTGTACTTAATTCCCTTTTATTTTGACAATCTTTGACTAACTTGCTTAAACCATAAGGTATACATGGGTAAACATGAACCATGTACTTCCTGAATGTCTGTTTGTTTAAAAAAAATAATAATTTCCGGATTTTGTAGTAAAAACAAGGCTAACCACATAGCTAAATAGCACATAGCAGGTGTGTCCATAAAGATTAAATTAAAGCCACAGAGATGCGGTTAAAAATGTCCAAAAAATTTATTTATAAATCTGGAATATTATTTTGTTCACATGTGCTGTTATATTTCTTAGAAAGAGCTGGGTTTGATTTGCCTTGCTATGTTTTACCTAGCTAACTAGAACATAGTTTTGTCCTTATACAGACAATGTGAAAACAGAAATAGACTATAACAAAACGAATCAATTTCCAACATTTGCCTTAAATGTGCTGGTACATTTTTAAAATTATTTATCTTTCCTATTTATAGCATTGACCGCTAACTGAACTTCTATTGTTTGTGCCATATTGAAAAACAGAAACCCTGTACACAACTATGACCAATCTATGTCTTTTAAAAGTGTTAATACCACCAAAATGAATCATAAATGTGGGGGTTAAAAAACAAAAAACACAATAATAAACACTCTAGGTGCCACAGTGTCACATGCAGTTACATTACTGGAGCAATTTTACAAACTAGCTAGCATGTAGCTAATGACACTAATAATAATAATAATAATAATAATAATAATAATAAATCCTTTTTTTTTTAAATCAACATTTCCCTTAGATGTTTTGGTAAATGATCACAGTAAGACTTAGCTTAACTATAATTACAGTTCACAGGCTATAATTACGGACAACCAGGTCTGAATTGCTTGTGTAATAGTTACGTTTATGTAATACAGAGGTATAAAATACAAATATGTATAAAATTAGCATTAGCCATAGATAAGTTGTATGTACTCTGTGACAGTCCTGAGAAAACCAGCACAGGTGGCAACAGGAAGTTTGTGCACAGCTCAGCTAGTCAGACACTTAACCCTTAAAACACTGGTTTTGCTATATTGAGAAATGTTGCATCATAGTGCTCATTAACAACGCTATAGTGCAAAATGTTAAAAGTAAAAAAAAAAAAAAAAATACAATGAACATTTAGTTAGATAACATGTTTTGTGTCGCTAAATTCTAAAGTAAGTTAGCGTTCTAAGCAAAATTCTAGCATGTTAGCATTACTAGCTAGTTATGTCTTTATACAGGCAATTTAAAAGCAGAATGACTGTATAAACAAGACAAGTACATCAGAAATATCAACATTTACCTCAGATGTATTGATAAATTGCAAGGAAAAGGCTTACTTTTAATAAAACTGCACCTAGCATTGACCGCTAACTAAAAAAGCGAAGCAGAAAGTTGTACGTGAAAGACAATTGTAGTGTATGTGAATTAAGTGTGTGTAATGAGGTGTAATTCATTTTTTTTTTTTTCCTTCCCAGGTCAGCTTTACTACCAGGCTCAGTCTCCTGATGAAGGCGCTCTGGTGACTGCGGCGAGGAACTTTGGCTACGTGTTTCGCACTCGCACCCCTGAAACTATCTCAGTGGTGGAGATGGGGATCAACACAACGTACCAGCTTCTGGCCGTGCTGGACTTCAACAACGTCCGCAAGAGGATGTCTGTAATCGGTGAGCAACGGATTACTGGACGTTATTTAAAGCAGATGCAGGATGCTACAGTACCTGCAGTAGCTTCTGTCTTTTGTTCCAAACTGCTGACTCATGTGTATCTAAAGATAGGAAGGACAGATGCTAAAGAGAATGCTGTTATTAATTAACCTGCTAATCTGACACTCTATCCAGTAATCTTTTATACCGTTTTTCCGATGTATAACTCATATTTTCAACATGAGTTCATCAGCCATGTGATAATGATTGCAATTTGATTAGCCAAGTGTAGGCTTTATTGTAACATTTCCTCCATTGTTTTCTTTGGCTTGTTGTACAGACTAGCAAGCAATGCAGATTTGATTTACACAATATAACACACTTCAGCTACACTACCTGTAGAGTTGAGAAGCCTATTATTTCAGAGAATCTGCACCATGGACATTAAAGCTTGTTTTAATTTGTAATTCAAATTTTGTCACATACACAACCATATACAGTATGATACGCAATAAAATACAGTGGTACCTCGGCATATGAATGCCCCTCCTCACAAATTTCCACCTTAAGAACTGAAGAGATTTGTCTCAGCCTACAGCACCATGGGTCCCAATAAAGTTACCAAGGACGGTAGCAAGAATATTTTACTTCATTTACATGTAATTTATAAATTTTTTGATTGTTTTTATATTAAAAAATGGGATTATAGTGTTGGAAATTGTTTTGCATAGAGGTATCACTGTACAACCTGTATAAGGGCCATACTGTGTGACCTAAAAATGGAAAGATAAGATCGAATAGGAAGATAGAAAGATTTTATCGTGTGTGTGTGTGTGTGTGTGTGTGTGTGTGTGTAGTGCAAAGTCCAAGCGGAAAGCTCACCCTGTACTGTAAGGGGGCGGATACCATCATTTATGAGAGACTTCATCCGTCCTGTTCCAAACTAATGGATGCCACGACGCAGCATCTCAATGTGAGTGAGTGTGTAAACAAGTTAGGGTGTGCATGCGAGTGAGTGAGTGAGTGAGTGAGTGAGTGAGACTGACAGGCACAATATCCTTTTAAACTAAAACTCAAAATATAAATCACTGTATTTTCAAAGTCACTCGTGTGTGTGTGTGTGTGTGTGTGTGTGTGTGTGTGTGTGTGTGTAGGAGTATGCCGGTGAAGGTTTACGTACTCTGGTGCTAGCTTATAAAGACTTGGATGAAACAGAATTTGCCATTTGGAGAAAGCGCCACCATGAGGCCAGCACTGCAATGGAGGACCGCGAGGAGAAACTAGACGCCATATATGAGGAGATTGAGAAGGACCTGATGGTATTTGCTGAGTGCGATTTTGTCTTTATATAAAATGTAATTTATTATTATAAGTTTTATGAGGTCACATCAGACACAGAGGCCACGCCTGCTTCACTGTAACTGATGAACATATGGGCTACACTTAGTTTTTTAGCCGTGGCAGGGGAAGAGACCACACCTTCTTATAGAATTATTGATACAGCCTCATAGAGTGTTTGATGTCTTACGAAATAATTATAGTAGTTTTTAAGAATGCGTTAAGAAATTGTAAAAATGTGTGTGTCTGTGTGTGTAGTTGATCGGGGCGACTGCAGTGGAGGATAAACTGCAGGATGGAGTTCCTCAAACCATCGAGCAGCTCGCTAAAGCCGACATCAAGATCTGGGTGCTAACAGGAGACAAGCAGGGTCAGACTCCTTACTAATGCTGCACCTCCACCGCCAAACTCTCACACACTCTCACACTATAGACGCCTGGTACACTTGACCCTAAAGTCGTGGTACTGTGTAATGCGAGCACTCTGTATCAGCATAACGTAAAAAAAAAAAGTGCTCTAGAGCGCAGTGCGGTGTACCCGGGCACGACTCGCGTCAAAGACGAAAGCCAACCGTACCCGAACACGTTATTGGACTGCTGTTTAGAACACACATCTGTCTGTCTGTCTTTGAAATCTCCGTGTGTGAAGCACACACCGTTCCCATCCTCGGTAGCTGATAAAGTATAAATGCAGACGAGAGGGTGATGGCAATTTTTTACAAAATATCAATAACATTAGGCATGGTGCACAGGTTAACTTCCTTGTACCTCTTCCTGTTTCTTTTAGTGGTTATCAGTGGTTCACAAACCATCTAGCCTGCATACTGCCACCTGCTGCCGAGTGTAATACCTGGGCAAATGTCCAAGCAGCGTGTCTAAAATGTGCATCTTTTAGCTTTGTACAGTTTGTACGATTTGCCCCAATTATGTTTCTGGAATTGAATAAATTCATGAACATTTCTACTTGTTTAAAAAAACTTGCGGTATAGTTCTGCGCGATCCCGCTAAATGGTCAAAACTACGGCGTAGCATCATGCAATGTTCATCATTCAGCTCACGAAACCGTTAAATTTGCAGGCAACTTGGGGCAAATGAACTGGATAAAAAGGAAGTCACAGAACTAAAAAAAACAGTCCGAGTGTGAAGCTGTTGCTTCATCACATAGACTCCAGTAGATCGATTTGATTCCTGTTTATTATATCTGCATTTTTATATTACGTCATTCAGTAAAAAAAATGAATTATATAGACAATGACCTTTGATGGGGGTGTGTAATGATTTCGACAAGCATGAAGATGCTATTTATCTGTGATGTCATGCAGAGACGGCGGAGAACATCGGATACTCCTGCAACATGTTGCGTGAGGAGATGAATGAGGTGTTCGTCATCGCGGCTAACACGGCCGAGGAGGTGCGGGAGGAGCTAGTGTGAGTCTCTCTGCTTAAATATTAAACATTTACAACCTATTGATAAGGAAGTAAACGCGTCAAGATGTCCTGCATGTTCTGGATGTTCATGTGGTCTTTGAGGAAAAACCTTTATGATGTTTTTTTTTATCCTTTTGAAGTTACAATTGTGCATTTATGGAACACATCAAATGTACAGTAATCATAATCTGCTCCTAATGATGCTTGTGGTTATGTTTAAGCAATTCCTGAGTCCATATACTCATTGTGATTATCTCACGAAATGTTCAGGAATGCCAGGAAAAAGATGTCTCCCGGTTCCTCAGACGAGCCGTCCTACCTGAAGACTGGGATTATGGGTAAAAAGAGTCAAGTGGTGCTGGATGAGAAGGTGGACGGAGAGTACGGTCTCGTCATAAATGGACACAGCCTGGTGAGTGTTTTGGTCGATGATGATTGACGTACTGTAGACTACATTAATGAAGACCTGGAGCTGGGTGGAGGTCAAAAATAAATGTATTTACAGAATGCTGTTTAATGTGAATTTGGTCATTTGGAACCTATTAATCTATTATAAGAAATGAGTCACAGTGTATATAATGTGTGTGTGTGGTTTATTTTTATGTATTTGTCTCTCTGCAGGCGTTTGGTTTGCAGAAGGACCTGCAGGTGGAGCTGTTGCGCACGGCGTGTATGTGCCAGGCAGTGATCTGCTGTAGGGTCACCCCACTGCAGAAAGCTCAGGTGGTGGAACTGGTCAAGAAGCACAAGAAGGCCGTGACCCTGGCCATCGGGGACGGAGCCAACGACGTCAGCATGATCAAGGGTGGGTGGAGCCTGGTGTAGGGTCAGGACGAGAGAGTGAGGGAGAGAGAGAGCGGTTTAATTAATCAAAAAAGAGAACAAAAGTGATATACAGAAACATTCAGATGTTATTTTCCTATCAGATTCATCTAATCACTGTGTCTCACTTCCCCCCTCTCTCTGGATCCCTGTCTGTCTGTCTGTCTGTCTCTCTCTCTCTCTGTCCTCTCTTCCTCCGGGACAGCGGCTCATATCGGCGTGGGGATCAGTGGGCAGGAGGGCATGCAGGCGGTTCTGTCCAGTGATTTCTCTTTTGCTCAGTTCCGGTACCTGCAGCGCCTCCTGCTGGTCCACGGTCGCTGGTCGTATTTGCGAATGTGCAAGTTTCTGCGCTACTTCTTTTACAAGAACTTCAGCTTCACCTTCGTGCACTTCTGGTACGCCTTCTTCTGCGGCTTTTCTGCCCAGGTGAGTCGTCTGTCTGGATATTTGTCCCTGCGTCTGTCTGTCTGTCTAGTCTAGTCTAGTCTAGTTTTCTGTCTACTGTTCTGTCTCTGGATTAATTCAACCGCCTGTCTCTCTAATCATCTTGTTTTCTTCCCGTCTATCCAATCATCTGTCTGTCTGTCTGATGAAAAATGTTCAGTGTATTGCTGAGTGTTAGTCTTTATTCTTGTTTATTGAAACACTGTACAGGACATTCTCTTATTCCAGAGTAAAATTTCTGTTCTGTTGTTGCTTGACGTGTCTTTTTGTCTTCTTCACCCAGACGGTGTATGATGAGTGGTTTATTACACTTTATAACCTGGTGTACACAGCCTTACCCGTCATCGGCCTGAGCCTCTTTGATCAGGTGCGTCTTCTTTAAATTATTCTTTATATTTACCGTGTGCTGTTTTATGGTCCTACTGTACTCCCCTGCTGTGTCGTGGTCTCTTTGCAAAGACTATGTCATTCATCACATTTAGATCTGAAGTGTTCACGATGCTTTGTGTGTTTATGACTCTCAGGATGTTAACGACCGCTGGAGTCTCCGCTATCCTCAGCTGTACGCACCGGGGCAGCAGAACATGTACTTCAGTATGAAGGCGTTCTTTAAGATCCTGCTCCACAGCTGCTACAGCTCTCTTGTGCTCTTCTTCCTGCCGTACGCCGCCATGTACGACACGGTGCGAGACGACGGCAAAGACATCGCCGACTACCAGTCGTTCGCTCTTCTCGCCCAGACCTGTCTGCTCTTTGCTGTCAATGTGCACGTGAGTGGCTTTATCTACTGGAAGTAGGCACGACTGCTAGTCCAAAGAGTCACAGCGTGTGTTTTTTACTGTACAATGTGTTTGTTTGTATTCCTGACATGGTGAAAAACTGAGCGTGCGAGATATAGGAAGGGGTGCCAATACTTTTGCACTCGCCAAGAAGATCGAGAATGTGTATTGGAGTGTTTGAAGTGGAATTGTTACATCTTAACAATTCTATATATGTGTGTGTGTGTGTATAAATAACCATTGTGTGTGTGTGTGTGTGTGTGTGTGTGTGTGTGTGTGGTAAAGCTGGGTTTGGACACGTACTACTGGACGGCGGTGAATCAGTTCTTCCTGTGGGGAAGTCTGTCTGTCTACTTTGCCGTCACCTTCACCATGTACAGCAACGGCATGTTCCTCATCTTCACCTCCTCCTTCCCTTTTATCGGTGAGTCATCTAGAGCAACGCTTCACACCATGTGTGTGTGTGTGGTGTGTGTGGTGTGTATTTACATCTTCATGATTGTTAACTGTTCATAAGAACAAACTGAAATGCATTTAAATATATGACTTATAATGGTGTGTGTGTGTGTGTGTGTGTGTGCGTGCTGTGTATCAGGCACTGCAAGGAATTCCCTGAACCAGCCCAATGTTTGGCTCACCATCTTCCTCACCACCATCCTGTGTGCTCTGCCCGTGATGGCGTTCCGATTCGTGTTCATTCAGCTCCGCCCAACCATCAACGACAAGGTGCACACACACACACACACACACGCACACACACAATGGCATCATACATTCAATCAAGCACAGAGATATTTTAGCCCAAAATCAGGTTGCCTCTGCCTGGAGGTTGAGCCTTCAGAGGGTTCAACAGCATGATGTAATGATCCGAGAACACTTCCAAAGCAGCACATAAACGGTAGCTGATCACAGAATTGGTGTAACCTTAAAGTATCTTGAATGTTTTTACTTTATTACAAAAAATGATATTTAATCTGAATTAGAATTCATATTCAAAGTTGGATGAGGAAGTTCATCTTCATCTCTCTATCTCTTTTCTCAGGTGCGCTACAAAGTCAAACAAGCCAAAGCCGTGCTTCCTCCTCCCACTCGCCGGTTCCCACAGCGACGCATCAGCACCCGTCGCTCCGGTTACGCCTTCTCGCACGCCCGTGGTTACGGCGACCTCGTGACCTCGGGCGGTTTCCTGCGCCGGCCCATGAAGAGCCGTCCGCCGCTCTTCCCCTTAGCGGAGTCCCCTGTAACCGAGAGTTCTCCACAAACATATCGCAACATCACGCCCTCCTAACACACCTCGTCCAACACCAGGGGGCGCTCCCACAAACTGTTTGTTTTGGGTTGTTGAAAGAGATTCGTCGAAGTAGAGTAAAGAGAGAGAACAGTACGTTGTACGTCTAGACGTTTTTACGAGAAAAAAGCGATGTGCGCTCTGAGCACATTTGTAATATCTATTTCAGGCGTGTAAACCAAATATATATAATGACTTCTTATGACTGTTCAAGTCAAAGCAGGACTTCTAATTGTGCAGAATAACAGAACACAGTTCTGAGAGTACTTGTAAAAACTCCCTTATTTCTATATATAATTCCCTGCTACACTAATGCTAACCCCAGCGTTTCACTAACGCTTGAATAGAATCAAGATAGAAAGTTTTCTCAGAATCCGACTGCCTGCTTCACGTCTTGAAACACTGGCCTCCCAGGAACTCCTTTAATGGCTTATTAATTTAAAGCAAAAGAGGCCTGGTTTGATCACCGAAAGCGTCTTGTTTTTGCAGGACAATGCACAACCTCATACAACCCAACCCAGAAGTCCTGCTTTGACTTGAACACCTTATACACAAATTTAAATTAAAGTGCATATTTGCCTCCTTTAGTTAGAACGACTTCTAGGAAGACTTCGACTTCTTTATATCCTGTTGCAGAGTAAAGAAAAGCTGTTAATTGTTAAAACAGATGTTCCTTTGTGCCTTTATAAAAATTCTTCTCAAGATGTTTCAGGGGGGAAAAAAAGGTGTTGTGATGGTGTGGATTAAAGCTGTAAAATTAATTCAGAGAGAAATTTCACGACTTGGCAAACTCTGATATGAAGCCATTAAATTTTAGCGATTAATGCCTTCCAAACGGTGAAACAGAAAAGTTGGGATCAAAAGGGCAAAACTGGCCACGTCCTCTGGGTGTGAGCGACGGTGTCATGTGTCTCCCATTTCAATCACAGCAACAACAGCTAGTCATGAGTGTACGCAAATGTAGAAGATTGCATCACTGTTCATTAGCTTAGTTTTTCCCCTTTATTTGAGACTACGTCGGGTAATCCCATCAGAGGTATGAACTTTTACTTGTGCATGGTTTTGCATGACCTGAGTGTTCACTACACACCTGGAATTGAACGTTTAACGGTGTGCTGTTTTCATGTTGTTTTTGTTTGTGACTTTGATAACTAACGCACTGTCGGCACGGGTTTAGAGATGGAAGAGCTCCACGAGCACAATTAGTGGACGGAGACAAAACCCTCCAAATAAATATTGCCCAGTTAAGCATCTCCATGTTGTAAAAATATGCCAGTGGAATCTTTCATTTTATTTTTAACGTTCTACATTTTTAGTCAAATGATGATTCAGATGCTGATCCGGGATTTGTTTATCGTGTATTTAGAAAGAAATGTAACATTAACATAAAATGTATTGAATACTGTGGAACCTTGGATTACGAGCATAATTCATTCCGGAAGTGGGCTCGTGTTCCAAAACACTCGTAAACCAAATCATTAATTCCCATAAGAAATAATGAAAACTCAAATTTGGGGGGGTTGGGGGGAGGTGAGAGAGTGACGCTCGGTTTCAAAATAAGAGTTGCATGCGCGATTCATGATACTCGGCGCTCGTAAACTAATACTTGCTCAGTTTCCGATTAAAAATTTGTTAAAAATCTTTGCTCGGTTTGCGGAACACTCGTAAACCATGTTACTCGCAATCCGAGGTTCCACTGTACTTATTTTATAACCAAAATTTTTTTTATGTTGTTGAACCATGCCTGTGATTCTTGCCTTTTGATTATTCGGTTAACATTGATGCCCTAGAGTTAGTGTCCTGCAGAGGTGGAAAGTGACCAAGTATGTTTACTTCGTTACTGTACTTAAATACATATTTCACATGTCTTTACTTTACCTGAGTGGTTTTATTAGAAGATACTTTTTACTTTTACTTCACTGCATCCTACAACAAATATCTGCTCTTTAGCTTCACTACATGTGCATTTGCGTTGCTTGTGTTACAGAACCACAGTGGTGTGTAGCACAAGCGGTAATATCGCCACCTTCTTATAGATAATTATACATAATTGCGTTATTTCCCTTCCCCTCCATGAAGGCTCAATCATGTAGCAGGTGATTCTTTTACTTTAACGTCATACAAGCTTAGTAATTTACTTATGAGTACTTTTGTACTTTTTCTCAAGTAGAAATGTAAATGCAGGACTTCTACTTTCACTTGAGTAATATTCTACACTACATACAGTAGGATACCTCTATTTTTACTCAAGCGCAGGATTTATGTTCTTTGTACTGTCTCGGGTATGATTATAGCAGGTGAAATGTTAAAACCCACAAAACTGTGGCCCATCACCCCATCTCTTCAGCTATGAACATGTGATACTATAAAATAAAAATACAGCTTATTTAAAAAATTATATATTATTTTAATTTGTTACCATTTTTTAAATTACCATCAGGGAGGGTTGTCTCGTTTGTGTTTCAGTATTTAATTAGGTTTGCCTGTATTTTTTCTAATGTTGAGTTAATAAGTTCATCAGTTGTGTTTGTGATTGCTATTTGAAACTATTGGTATTGTTATGAAATTTTCGAACTTAAGCAGTTTAGCGCTAATCAACACCCATTGGGTCGATACCAGCAAAGTAAATAAATGCGTAAATAAATCTTTTTTTTTTTTGTGGTTTTGTAAGTGTAAAAGTTTACATATAAATAAACTTGATTGCATTTTTAAATTGTTTGTTTTATTATATTTTTTTTGAGTATGGTTTACATTTCAAAATACAAAATCATTACATGATTATTGTGTATGGTCATATTTTGGGCAGTGTATGTATTTTTCAAATGCAGAATAATTGTTTTTTAATACATGAACCTTAAGCTTTTTTTTTTTTTTCCAAAGGAAGACTGATCAGATATTGATACAGTATTGACAGTACTGTGATGCAAATGCTAATGAGTAAAAGAAGACCGTACCTCTGTGAACGATCCGAAGATTCATATAGTTGTGTTCTATATATTTATATATATCTATATATTCTATCTCTATATTTTTTTTTAGAACAAAGCAAATTTATTTGCAAATATTTTAACAAAAGGGGAAACAAATTTTATTTAATTTATAATAATCTTGTAATAAGAAATAGATATTCAGGGTATCTGTTTTTTAGTACAAACAATTCCATCTTTATTTTTTTATGTGTAGAATGTTAATCAGACATGATTAACATTTAGATGATAAGATAATTAAAGGTATTTATTACTGCAGGTTTTAATAAGGTTAATAAACCTACTGTAATTGTTAGCCCATTTCTACCTTGCGTCTATCTGCCATACAATTCCTTAATGTTATTTCTGTCTGATTTGCCCTCCCTACTGCCATACTAATAAATCTGTACTCTAAATCATTTGAATTAAAATGAATGCTGCCTGAAATCTACTAATAATCAAAGTCAAAATCTAAGTGTGTTTCCTGGAACAGAGCTATCCAGAGTTTTCTGTCCCGAGTCCTGTGACATGACGGCTGTGTGAGTCAGCATTTCGGTTCCCCCTGCCGAGAGTCGACGGAGCTCTGCCTTCTGCATGAGCCTCAGCAAATCAGTGAGCTCGCTCAGAGACATCACTGGCGCTGTTGCCATAGGAGTATGGAGGGTGCAGAACCACTGTGCTGAGAATGAGACGGAGAGGGAGGGAGAGGTTGGAGAAACAGAGACTGGAGAGAGGAACAGTGAGTGGGGGGAGTGAGAAAGAGAAGGAAGTCTGATGGAAACTAATCATGCTGTCACTTTGTTTTTAATGGCTTTCTCTTGGTAAGTGAACATTTCAATACGATATGAGTGTTCAGAGTTATGCGCCTGGACGTGTGAGTGATGGAGGGAATGTTTGCCGTTCATGTCGGAGACTCCTTGGGTTGTTGACTTTCAGTTTGTGGTTGAAGCTTAATGGCTAGATGAGATTTGATCCAATCGTCAATTTTACTCTGATGTAAACCCAAGATTTTGGTCTGAAAATGTTGGAGCAGATGCATTAAATGCCTTCTTTTTATTTAATGGGGAATCTTTGTATGCACGATACCAAATTAGACTTCCTATAATATCAAATGGCATATTTATTTTTGAAATAATTGTATTTATTTATTTATTTAATGCCATTTATTGTTTATTAGGTATTCCTGGAGGTGCAGCATGATGTAAAGTTACAACTTCATTATATGATCTCTTCCTACACTCCTGAGTGTTCCTTCAAAAAATGGCTACATCTGATTCACGGTCCGGTGAGACCATGATTGTCCGACACATGCCTGTTCATGTTGATTCTGTAGGCAGTGATAATTATACCGCAGGATCGAGACTGAGACGGCCCTGCTCTTTAAGTCTGACTCACAGTATCTCACTGCCTGAAAGGGAACACCTCCCAAACGAAACACTGAATGGTGACTTCCAGGGTCATACCGGCAAGTCCAGCGCCAAGGAAAGGGCCGGGATCTCAGATCCGTGTTCTGGAAACACAAGAGGATATGACTCAACAGCTCTGTTTCGTCATGACCTGTTTGCTCTTAAGTCAGAAGTTAATGAGGCTGATGAGAATTGTGATACATATGCAAATAACCTGCATAAGCACTGTAAAGCATACTCATTATGCCAGCATGGAAATTTAAACGGGACCAAGGATAAGACCCTGAGGTATACCACAAATCCTTGGTCACTTTGTTGCAGTCAGGGCAATGTTAGTAACACTGCATGCAACCATAATATTAAAATTCTGGAGCGTTTTCAGACAGATGACCAAATCTTATCAGACTCAGGGCTGCAACTTTGCAGGGATAATGAAGACACACCTATTTTCATGGACTGTGAGGAGCACGACTGGGCTGATCAGTATGTTCCACACATAACTAATGCCGTCTCCGATTATGAGTCTTTGAATCAAAACCAGACTAATTATATCAGTGATTCTTCTTGCAACAGCTCAGACGGAGTGCTGGTAAATTTCAGTGCCATTTTTAACAAAACTAATAATGCGGTCCCTGCGACGCCATATGACCTGGACAGTCCTGCCAAGAAGTCCCAAGCATCAGGGTCCATGCACCATGATGATGGTTTTAAACAAAATCCATGCTGGTCTAGTTCTGGAGTTGATCCAAATTGTAACATCTACCAAGCTGACGGTCATGTCAGCTACCCAGCTGGTTTATCATCTCAGGAACTTTCCGATCTCAGTCCTTGTCAAGGTCAGCTGACCACTTACACCAACAATTATTACAAGCTGGTAACCTGTGACCTCTCGTCTCAGTCTGCCAATAGTCCGGCATGGTCATCTTTAACAAGCTGCTCAGAAGCTCATAGCAATGGAAGCATGACTCCACCCACAGAATACTTTCTCTTCGAAAAACCAGAGACAGAAGACAGGGAGGTGGTTGAACTCAACCAAAGGGACATCCAGGTACAGTAATAATAATATTGTAGAAAATGTTGATTTTCTATCTTTTCAATTTTCCTGTAAAAAAAAAAAAAAAAACAGTTGTCCCAAGTGTCTCCAGTTGTTCCAGTTTGTATAAATATACTGTATATCCTTCTTTCCCAGGCTGATGAGGACACAGAACTGAAGAGAAGCAAAGGGACCAGGAATATTTCAAAGAGACTAAACAAAAGAAAAACTCACACTAAAACACATCACGACAAGTGCAAAGATCTAGAAACCAATAGCCATAAGCACATCAGTGCTACACGACTATCTCAGAGCTGGAACAACAAACCATGTCTTTCTTTACCACAGCAGGAAGGACTGCACCGTGTGCTGAGCTGTCCAAGCCAGATAAGTGCATCCTCGCATGCACTGAAGCAGCATAAAATCACATTTGCAGAGCTTGCACGATACAGGAAGCATGAAAAAAGTCCATCAGTGGTGAAAAACAGCAAGGAGGACATTGCATCAGTTCTAATGGAAGATTCCTTGGGACAAAAAGTCAACTTTATTACAAGCAGGACTGAAAAAGAATCTGGACGATCTGCAAACTCTGAAACTCCAGATATACCTCCACTGGGTGAGCACACCAAAAATGTTTTTAAACTGAAGTATTGAATGATTTATTAGGGCAGTTAGTGGTGCAATGGGTAGCACCTGGACCTCAAAGCACCAGGGTTTGATTCTGAGCCACCCATGTCCACAAAAACATGCAAGTAGGTGCATTGGCTACATCAAACTGCCTTGTGATGTGCTGCCAACCCATCCAGTTACTTTTATGGCACATGGTTTTATCCAGAGCGACTTACAGAAGTGCTTTGAAGTCTCCATCATGAAATCCATCCAGATGCTTCTTTTCTTGTTAATTCAAGTACTTCAGAAAAAGGTAGGTCTTTAGACGTGATTTGAAGACTGCCATAAACCCAGCTGTCACACACCTATGGGAGGTTCATTATAGCACCAAGATGCCAGAACAGAAAAGAAGGGGCTGTGTAGGCAAGCTTTAATTTTTTTTTTAGATCAGATGCAGGAAGTTACAGGATGTCAGTGGAGGCAGGAAAGTAATGCAGTGGCATGGTATCACCTTGCACCCAGAATAGGCTTTAAATCCGTCAACCCCACCAGTAATGAACCACTTGATATAACTTTCACCTGATTCTTTCTGGATGGATATTAATGGACAGAATACTTTCCTACAACAGGAGGGTGGCTTCCAACAAACAAGGATTAATAAAGACTAGTATCTTTCATTTATTTTCAACAACTTTAACAGAGCTAATAATGTAAAGTTTCTCTTTATTGTTTTTTTTTTGTTTGTTTATGCAGGAGTTCCTGAATCTAGCCTAGATGTGGCAGACTACACTAAACCACAAAGACCTACCTCTCTACCAATCCAACCCTTTGTCCTTGAACCACTGTCATTAAAGCAATCCAGCAAAGCCCTAGGCTCCCTGATAGACCATTACATGAGCCACAAACATAGTGCATCCAAAAGCACCGACCTGTCCAGCCACTTAGCACTCCCAACTTTGGACGACTATCCTTCTATTCATCTGGAGGTCGCTTCATGCTCTGATACCTGTTCGACCTATACCCCAACCCCGATTGAGCCTCACATTCGTCCCCACTGGGCTCCACCAAGCCCACTCTTCTTCCAGGGTCATGCAGACATTAAATACAGAAGTCCAAAGACCATAGAACCCAGTCTGTGTGATAGCAGCACAGGAATGACCAATACCTGCCTAGCGCAAATCAATCCATCCATTCAACCACATGTGACTAATCAGGAAAGAACCTCTGTCAAATCTTTTCCTAATAAACACTTCCTTCCTGAGCAAGCTATCTCACATCAGACACCTCAGAAATGTCTAGAATTAGAACCAAGATTTCAAGTTTTTCCTTATTATAGTTCGTCTCCAGCCACTACCTCAGTAACTTTCCTGACCTCTGGCACATCACTTACCCTTCCTAGTGCTGGACGGACCAACTTAAGCGCTGTTCATCATGTACGCACTACTGAGGAGCTCAACACTGCTGGCGTTTACAGTTTTGGACCAAAAACTATATCCTGTATGATTTGATTTACATTTTTTTTTTTAAAGATGCAACGTTTTTGGATTTGTTTGCAATAAGTTCAGCTACATTGCAGATGGTAATTTCAGGTATCCTGCTATGTACGTACAGGCTACTTGGGGAAAGAACAACATCAGCATGGTGACTCATCCTCTCTGGCTGATAGACCGCCTGAAGAGTTCTGCTCATCACCAGATCCCTCCACTACGTATCATTCTATTGATCTGCTGCAGAGGAAAGGTGAGATGAGATAACATTGCTTTCGTGATGGGCGTGTGATCTCTTCTTTGCTGACTTCCATAAAACTTATGCAGTTGTGAACACCCTGTACATAGTAATAATAATAATAATAATAATAATAATAATAATGAATGGAATCATTGTTTTTAGGATTTTATTATGTTTTAAAATAAACATTTAATATGTTGTTTAGACTATTTTCCTTTTTTTTTTTTACACAAATGTTTGTTTAAGTCTGTCCAGTGGAATTAGTTAAAATGGTAGAGTGCTTGCTTAGTTCATTCTTCAATGCAGCCAAAGTGTTATTGTGGCCTTTATATTAGAGGCAGTGGTCAGTCTGAGTAACTGATCAGAAGGTAATTGGTTCCAGGACCAGGTCCACCAAGTTACCACCATTGGGCAAGGCCCTTAATCCTCCAAGGGCTCCATATAATGGCTGGCCCTACGCTCTGACCCTAACCTCCTAACAAAAGAGGTAGAATATGCAAAGCATAAAGAACTTCACTGTGCAATAATGCATCAGTGGTTTTGTCCTGGAAGAAGTCACAGTTGATCCAAGAAACAGTGGACAGAAGACTCGAATAGACCCTAGATGGTACACTGTTGAGCAAGATTCAGACATTCATTCATACTGTACATGCAGGTATCTTATCTTAGCATAGCTGATGCATCTACGGACAATAACCTAAGTTCAGGACAAGACCAAGGACACTGAAACTTTGATGTCAGTTGTAAATGAATTAAAATTGTAGTAATTGGAAAATTTAATACGAGTGGAATAAAACTCTCTTGGAAGTACTGTTATAGGAAGTTAATCAAATATGGTATCAGTATGACAACATTGATTATTGATATCGCATACGATTGTTCTAAATCAATTCACCTTCAAATGTTTAATTCCTTGCATAACGACTGTAATTGAACGCTGACACTAATTCAGTTTGCATATATAATTAAACCCTATGCTGTTTAAGATAGAATCATGCCTTTAATTTCATTGCACCCGAGAGCTTTTTGTTGTAATTACCTGTGTTGCACTGATGCGTTATATTAATGCGCGAGTTTTTTGTCTGACTGATATACAGACACATATTTCTCTGCAGTCTCGGGTCTGCGCTTCCCTGTAGGTGCTTGTGACCTACTTTTTCACTCACCCTGTCTTGGACTGACTCATGCACCATGTATGATGTGCGAGTGTGTGTGTGTGATATAGCGGACACACTAATATAACTCTTTTTCCCCATAAAGATCCTGCTCAGCTTCCATGAACTCTTTACTATCCTTTAGACTCTTTATGTCATTTATTTTATATTCTAAAAAGATTTTTTAATCTACAACTGAATATTACTTTAAAATGTGTATATATAGATGAGTACTAATATTAAATGTAAAGTATTAAACAGGATGCCATGTATTAGAATGCATTCCATGTATTATTAGGTAGCATATTTTTCAGAGGTAAAAGTCCAGAATGTGGGTGAAAATCTTCTGAGCAAAATTACAGTCCTCTCACTATGTCTCGCTCTTTGATTTAGACATGCTGAAATCTCTGAGTGCAGCAGTGGATTTGATCACAGCCCACTTCAGCTCCAGCTCCGACCCTAATGAGAAGGTATAGTAGTATTATGAGAACAGTGATTTAGTCTCTCAGAACCTCAAGCATGAATTTGAATGAACACACATTACGGCAATACAAAAATGTTCCCCGCTAAGATCCAATTATCATCTCAGTTAATTAAACATGATGATAAAGGGAAAAGTTCCATATGACTCTATATAATAGTCTGTGTTGTTGTCTGATCACAGTTTAGACTGGGGAACAGCTCGCTGTGTCCCAGAATCAGCCGACTGGTCCTAGATCAGCTTTGCCCTGCTATCCGGGACATTCTCCAGGACGGGCTGAGACCCTTCAAGCTGGATTTGATTGTTGGAAGGAGGAGTATTAAGCCATGGAGCGTCGTGGAGGCAGCGACGCAGCCAGGTCTGGGAACATGAGTCAGTCCTAAAGCTGTCTTGCATGCTGTTATTTCATGAAAAGCACATTGCCCTTAAATATTAAACATGCACCTTAAAAAGCATGACTTTTAAAAAAAAAAAAAAATCTTATTCACAATAGTAATTAATTCAAATGAAAGGCAGAAATCAAAACAAAGCGGCAAAGAGCTGAGCATGTGATCCTACAGTAGTTATGAAATATTTAAGTTATTATACAGTATCACACACCTTGTGCTTGTGTTTATTACAGATTTACTTATTAATCAACTAGCGTTAGTACCTGTTGATGACAGTTAAAGAAAACTGAACAGATTTAACGTAATCAGTGATATTATTATCTCAGGTAGAAGCCTACATACATGTCTGTCTGTATGGCAGAACTCTCTGTCTAACTTCAAATTCAATTTAGTAAGATTGATTATCTTACGCCTTGCCTTGTTCACGCTAAGTTGTACTTCTTTCATCGTCGGCCAAATACTGTACACTCCCTGTTCGGTAATAGAAGAGTAAATCACAGATTGGACTTAAGAACAAATCCAACTTAAGAACATGCTCATTCGTAAGTCTGGAATTACCTGTAGATCAGGTATAAAGATGAAGTTTTGTCTTTAAACGACTCCAGTGCATTAATATTCTCTTCAGTGCTGTATTTCAGCTGTGAAAATATGAACTAATCCCAGTAAAAAATCTTTTAAAAAAAATCCCTTGAGCAAGGCCTTGAACCCTATCTGCTCCAGCGGCGCTGTATCATGGCTGACCCTGCGCTCTGACCCCAGTTATGCTGGGATATGCGAAGAAGGAATTTCACTTTGCTGTAATGTATATGTGACAAAATAAAGGCTTTAACTCTTTACATAAAGGCTTTAGGCTTTACCTTTAAGCTTTTCTAATTAATATCTATTGGTGCAAGTGTTTGTTTACATTAAGCAAGTAGCGCATTAGTAACTTATTTTAAAGTAGATTATTAAATCCTCCATATAACTGTTCATAACATCGCTGTTAGTCAATATTTTGATTTAGTTATGGTGCAGGTTAAACTTCAGGCAGATATCTAAGTACTGCAAAAGTTTCTTTAAATTCTGTCCAGCGGTCGATTTAAGACACGCCCACAGATTGATGCGTGTGCAGTACACCATCAAAACGTGTGGTTTATAATCTGGTACAAAACTGCTTATAACTTCACTTCAATCCAACATTTTGATTTCTTTTATGGTGCAAGTTTAACTTCAGGCAGAAACCTAAGCAGTCGCAAAGTTTCATCAAATGTGAAACTCAGGCTGGAAAGACATACAGACAGAAGATTTTGGTTTCGAGTCCTCCAGTCATTGAAAGAGCAAGTTCTGAAAAAAAGAAATAAATAAACAAACAAAAAAACTTGTATTAATATAGATCATGTATTTCTTTGCAGGTCCCTCCACCCGCATGCTGCACAGTCTGGTCTCGGTTGTTAAGAAGTGCTCCATGTTGACCAGCCACAGTATGAGGCTCAACGCCTTCTTCTTAGGTCTACTGAAGTGAGTCTTATGACAGAACATATATTTAACTTTTAATACAAATGAAATAAATTGCTCTGTAGTAATAATAATGATAATATTGTTTCCCCAGCTTGTCTGTTTTGGAGTCTTGGTTTTGCCACTTGCACACCTGTGTAGGTAAGACTTTAAAACTTGTAGTCTTTAGATTGCCAAGCTGCGTATACAGTACTGTGCAAAAGTCTTGAGCTAATCGTCATCTTTTTCTTGAACTTTCTTGTATTTTTAAAGTAGTCTTGAGCAAAAGTTCTCCAGGCTTTCTGAAGGACTTCTCATTCTCAGACCCATTTCATTCATTTAATTCACATCATTTAAGTAAACTGAATATTAAAATTAAGGGAGCTCAAGAATTTTCCTCAGTCCTGTATAAAATAAAGAGCTTTCAGATGTGTAAGTTTGCTTTTATTATTTTCTTTCAGATGTGATTGCTGAGTATTACCACCCCTGGGCATTTCTGGCTTTGTCCCAGGATCCATCGTGCAAATCTTTGTTTCAGGAGTTCCTCGTTCTGCTGCAGCCCTTGTCAGAATTGCCCTTTGACCTCCACTTGCTTTCCGAGTCAAGGCTCCAAAGGAGAGCAGAGCAAAACCAGTCACAGTCCAGTTTTTTCACGCTGTCTGGATGCTCATTTCTAAGGATGCCCAACTGGCAGAACAGTGATGGACAACTGGAAAGATCTAAATTTAAGGCGAAAAAAGAACCATGCATTTCATCCCAGACAGAAATCCGTAGCACCAACATGGACAAGATCCTCCACAGCTGTGCAGTTTCGATTTCCAAACCGTCAACGCGAGAGCTGGAGCTGAAATCAGATTGTTTAAAAAAGAAGCATGCTGGATGGTGGCTTAGCCAGACTCCTATCACAGAACGTATAATGGAGGCAGATTGCTCTGACACGGTTCCTCGTCTACAAAATGATGAGACATTGGTGGAAAAAGGAGAGAGAACGAGGGCTGATGAGGAGAAACCTTCAAAGGAGCTGCGCTGGGCCCGATTATTTGGTTCTGGGATTGGCATTCCAGTGGCGGTGGAAAAGGCACAACGAAGCATCAAGCAGAACGAGAAAATCAGGTCAGTACCAAGAGGAAGTTTCAGTCACAGACATCTACATGTTCACCTACAACTACATATCAAGATATTTTTCTTTTCTCCAGGCCGCCTTCACAATGGCTCCAGCTTGGAGTATCAAAAATGGACCGGCTGGCTCAGTCTGTGTGGAGCAAAGAGATGAGCAGAACCTTATGTCACCTACAACAACGACCCAAACTCAAGCAGTGAGAACACTCATTAAAGATCCAGTACATGGACTAGTAGTCATCACCTAGAAGCACAATGAACCTAAACTGGTATTCTACTGCTGTTTGTCCTAGTAACAGTTCAAAATCTACTGTAGCATAGCAGAATCTTCTGTCAGTATTAAAGCATATCGGTTATGTAGTCCTTATTCGCTGCCTGTATTAACCAGAAATGTTCTGGAAATGTCTAAATAGGGGATTGTACACATCATTTAACTTTAGCCTAATCTTATATGAGTATTTCAAAGCAGAGGTTTTCAAATGTGTATATTGTAATACTCACTTACTGTATACTACTGTACATGTCACTGCACTGCTAGTGCATAAGTAACATATACAACCATCCATAACTTTTAATGGTTAAGATGTACCATACTGTTTAAATTTAGGTGAAGTAGAGTTAATTAATTGACATCCAGGAGCCGTTGAAAACTTGTTTGCGTCAGTGGAAAACCAAGCAAAATAGATATGTATTTTTGTGCATTTGTTTTGCATTTTGTGCAAGAGTTAGTAAAGACATAGCACCATGGATTCCATGAATGTTATCAAGGACGGTAGCAAGAAGAAAAGGGAATCGCTTTGTTTTTAAAGAAGCCGTTGTGTCAAGAGGAATCATAAATTAAGGTTAAGTGGGCTTCGTGCCTATTTATTATTTTATATTTTTCTCCATTTTCATGTTTTTCTAAATGGTTAGATGCAAAAATATATAATTATAGTTGGGAATTGATAACATCAGTAATATTTTTGGGTGGAACCTTGGATTACGAGCATAATTCATTCCGGAAGTGGGCTTGTATTCCAAAACACTCGTAAACCAAATCGAATTTTCTCAAAAGAAATAATGAAAATGCAAATTATTCATCCCACAGCCCAAAAAAATAAATGCATAAAAATGATTAATACAATATATAAAGTAAAAATAAAACAAATTAAATTGCACTTTACCTTTAAAAAAACTAAGAATAAATCTCGACAGATAAGTGTTTCCGTTTGTGTGCCCAGGCGTCCTGTATTTGTGTGTGTATGTGTATGTGCCCCTTTCCTCGCCTCGTCTTACACAGAAAAACTTGCTTTTTAAGTTTCACAACAATCACACACACAACAGAAACACTGTCTTAACGGGGGAAAAAAGAAATCTCTCTAATGACACTCATGTGTGCGCATACTAACGGAATCACTGCTGTAAAGTAAAAAAAAAACAGCACTTTACCTTTGAAAAGAATCGCGACTGAGCAGAGTTTCTGTAAAGGCGAGAAAGTGTGTGTCGCTGTGTGTGTCGGTGTCAGATTGCGCTCGCACACACATAGGTGACACGCTGAAACAGAGAAGGAGATGTTGATTATACCAGTAAGAGACGAGCACTAAGACTAATTCCGCAGCGCAAGAGAGAGAAAAATCATTGCCTCAGTTTTGATCACGTGACGCTCGCTGTCAAAACAAGTGCGCATGCATGATACATGATACTCGGCATTTGTAAACCAAGACTTTCTCGTTTTTCAAGTCAAAATTTATTAAAAATCTTTGCTCATCTTGCGGAACACTCATAAACCGTGTTACTCGCAATCCAAGGTTCCACTGCACTTCTACCCAAGCAAAGTTTTATAGGAGTATTTTTTTCTTTTACTGCATAATTATTATTTTATTTATTTTAAAAGTCACAAATATCATATCCAGTGACATTTTCTTTTCCTATCTCCTTTTTTTTCTTCTTCCAATTATACATATATTTTAATTTTGGTAACATGTTGGCTGTTACCATGCCTTGGATATACAGTAAATCTACACTACCAGGACAAATAATAATAATAATAATAATATAACACACTCTAAGATTTCATTCAGTCACATTTAGCTTTTAACTTTTAGTGGCCAGTTCCTGGTTGAAAATGCATCCCAGAAACACTTTCACAATTTAAGTCCTGGAATATACCCATGCCATCAGGGAAGAAAACTCCATAGATTTGATAACCTGGTCATTCAGTATGTTCAGGTCGTCAGCTAACTTAATTTTATTGGCACATAACATTGCTGAGCCTAGACCTGAGCAAATGAAGCAACCCCAGGTCATAACAGTAGTGTTGTACAGTGGACAATATGCATGAAGCTGCAGGCGCTTCCCTTCTTATCCTGACGCCCATCGCTCTGGAATAGACTCAGTCTGGACTCAGATCACATGACCATTTCCCAATCTTTATGCTCTGTAGCAAATTCAAGCCTTTTATTCTGATGACTCTCACGAACGTGTGGTTTTCTTATGGACACACAGCTGTTTGTTCCCAATCCTGTGAGTTCTCATCACATTGTGTGTTTATGGAAATGCTCTTACTTTCACTATTAAACATAGTTCTGGTTTTATTGTTGCAACTTCACCAAGGGTTTAAATGTTTTCCGATTGTGATTTTTTTTTTTCCTCCACAAAGTTGACGGTTCAGCACTATCCTTCCAGGTTCTAATAATGTGTTGAAAGGTTCTTAACTCAGTTCCAGTAATTTCAAATATCCCTAGTTGTTTTATTTGCTTATTGCAGCCCAATAATTTAACTCTTCTAAAATATCTTCTTTTTTTTTTTGGTCAGGCAGTGTATATTAATTTGTTAAATTATCACACTACATTTATCACATTATTTTGTTTAATTATCTAGCTAGGTTTTGTCTAAAGTTTATACTTTACATTTTTGCTAATTTATATATCTAGGCAAATTTTATATTGTTTATTATCTTGTTAACCTTGTTTAATTATCTGGTTGTTTTTTTTTTTTGTTGTTGTTGCTGTGTCCTCGTATTCATTCTGCAGTAACAAATTTCAAGTTTGAGTTTACACCATATTTTTTCCTCCTATTTGATTAATTTCTCAGATAATTACATAGTAGGATAACAATGCAGGATCGTTTAAATGTAGCAGTATGTTTAAATGTTCTGTAGATAACTTTTGACCTTCAATTATACTTCCTCATACATTTTTTAAAAAATTTGACACTGTACATATAGTAAAGATGGACCTGCTGCAAAAAATTGTAAAATGAGATTCAAGAGCTAATTATTCACCATTGTGTAATGAACAATTTCTTGAGGTAACTGTCATCGCAGAATGAAATGCTGATCTGTAAGTACATTTGCCTCTAGTGGACAAAAGCAGAAAATACATGTTTAAAGAAATAAGAATGGTAATGAAAAAAAAAAATCTGATCTCTATGTATGTAATCTGTAATTAGAGAAAAAAAATCACAACCTCTATTTTTTACAACTCATTTAGAATGAATGCCTATGGTGGATTTGTGCAGTCACTAAACATTATTAGATTAGATTAGAGCCGTTATGAAGGGTATAGAGAGCATACTGTAAGTAGCAGACTTATCTCAATATCAACTGTTCAAAGGAGATCATTGCGTATTTAGATGCCTTTAGCATTGTTTATGATGTAGAAAGAAATACAAAATCGGGAAAGACCATGGAATTAGTGTGTACAAACTGGTGACTGGTAGTGTATATTAGAGATACTGTATATAGATATTATCCTGCTAAGCATTTAACTTATAATTAGTTAATTTCAATGTTTTTTATGCAACATGAAATGTACCGGTATCTCTGACCTCCGAGCAGGGAATGCTACTTTCATTGTTTCCTCAACTTCCTTTAATGTTCATGTTTGCTAATGATTACATCATTCATTTTATTTCAGGACAGCGTTAATACTAATTAATAGAGGTTTGTGCACATTTTGCTCCGCTCTCCCCTACATTTGTTTATGAAACACTTTCAATAGAATCTATATATATTTGTCCTTATAATAATATCATTTTGCACCATTGCGGAAAGAACCATTTAATTAAGCAACAATCAACACGAAAATGAATGCCTCTCTGTAAGAGCCACTGCCTCTAGTGGACAAAACCCCAAACTACATTTTAAAGGAATAAAAACATTTTCTGATCTCTATGTATGTGTAGCTTATCATATATAGCACTTTCACAAACTTTCAATATACAGTATAGTTGTTCTATATTGTACCGATGTCATAAATGTGCGAGGTTCCTCTTGTTCTTTTAAGGATTATTTATTTATTTATATCTGTTTATTTTCAGTCATCTAGGCCCTTTTGGGGGTCTTAACATGCTCAAAAACTAATGAAAATTAGCACACAAATTGGAATCTGCTGCCATGAACAGGAGATTTCTCTGCATAGCTCATACACACTTGTACGTATACATGTCGAACTCGGTACATTTTTTGATCTCATTGTGCTGAACAATTTTCACTCTCTGGCTGAAATGTCATGGGCTCAACTCAACACGAGGTCAGATATTTGAGTCATTTGCAAAACGCACATTTATGACATCAGCACTATTAAATACACACTACACATCCTACACACACTAAAGACACACACTACACACACTACATGGAAACACACATCCTACACACACACACACACACACACACACACACACACACACACATCTGAGATACTGATTGGAAGATCGGCGGTTCCATTCCCAGCTTTGCCAGGTTGCCATTGTTGGACCCTTGAGCAAGGCCCTTAACTGTACCGTAACCAGCCCTGACCCTGCGCTCTGACCCCAGTTACACTGGGATATGCGAAGAAGGAATTTCACTGTGCTGTAATGTATGTCAAAAAAATAAAGGCTTTACTTACTTTTACTTTACATACTACGCTTGTAACAAGAACTTAAGCATAACTTAATTACACATAGTTAACACACTACACATCCTACACACACACACACACACACACACACACTACATATCCTACACAAACAATGACCGGTCCAAGCACCTGCACAATCACGATCACCAAACCCGGCCCACGTTGAGTGACATCATAACAACATGCTGAAAAAGCATACAGGTTGTACGTTGCTCACAGTTGGCGATGCCGCAGGGCCGCTCATCGTTGCTTGCAGCAGCCCGGGTGCACCAGAAAGACATGTCTAGCCGTGACGATGCTTTAAACCAATGCCATATTCAGTTATATCAGTGTCCAGGGCTTTTTAGAGGTGCTTGGACCCACTCATTGTTGCTTGCAACCAGTGTTGTGGGGGATGTTACTTTTTAAAGTACCTAATTACATTACAAAATTGCTGTCATCTTTCCGCGCGTTGGTCCTCACATAGTCAAACCGCACAGGTGAGAGAGGGGGTATAACAGCAGGAATAACAGAGGGACGGGGCTTGTAGGGGAACTAATGGATTGGGAATGACTGCTGTCCGGCTCACGGATTACATTTTTGAAAAAGTAACTAAGTAACTGAGTACTTGTTAGATTACTCCTTACATCAAAAAAGTCATCCGAGTTCTCTAACGTGTTACTTTGTAACGTGTTACACCCAACATTGGCTTGCAACTATATATATATATATATATATATATATATATATAATTTATTTACCCTTGTATTTGAACTGAAGTGAGAAGCTTTTCTGAGTGCATTAAAACTGCCCTAAATAACCGCCAGCTGTAAAGAAAATTTCTTGACACCTTATTTTAAAATTTTTATTTTACTTATAATACAGGTGAACACCCGTTTCATAACATTAGGTATTTTATTCCCATCATAATCACAAATAAATCAATCCTTAATACTTTAAACCTATAAATGAATGTTATACCACACCGCTGTCAAGTTCTGGATTCTGATTGGTCGGAAGCTGATTCATTTTTTGTATAAAAAGCACCAATAACAGGGTTAAATGAATTTGTTTTGGTCTACTAATAAGTTATCCAGTCTATAGTAACACCAGGAATGGTACACTGGATACTCAGTGTTCACGCATGCAACCAGCAGATAAAAGAAATTATGGCATGTCATTCATTAATGAATTTAAAGAAATTAATTGTTGGCATTAATTGTGTCTATGGTATACAGATTTATACTATAGCATGTGCTGTTATTGTAAAATACAACTCTATCTAAACCTGGAGGTGCGACACTAATATTAACCCTTATGACAACATAATAAACATGCAATATATTTTATATCTGAATGAAACCTAATTAATATTTCAGCATCCTGGAATTACAGATATTATCATGATACTATAATTAGAACATCTTATTTTCATGTGAGTGTAACATAATTGTCAAAAATCGTTAAAAATCAACAAAACTCCATAAATGTTCTGCTACATTTCATGTCAGGGGTAGCCCCTAGAGGGCGCTCCACATGTCATCAGACTTTATTTTTGGACTTTGTGTTTGCTTGTGACTTTCATATTGACATGATTATTCACTATTTCCTGTCTCACTGTTCTTGATCAGTGCCCTTATTTAAGCCTCGTCTATCCTAGAGCCTCGGTCTCACGTCTGTTCTTATTATTCTTTTTTGTGTACGGATCTGATCTGTTGTTGTTAAAAAAAAAAAAAAAGTTTATAACAAATGATTTAATGTCTGCACTTGCGCCGTGTCTGTGAGTGCCATCCTGACAGAATGCGAGACCAATACTGCGAAACAGAAATGTCACCCCTAAATGTTTTGGGGGTTTTTTTAGGAGGGGGAGGGGGGGATTTATGACAAACATGGCGACAGGATTAGACTCCTCAACATCCTCGCCATCTCCTCACATTGTGCCAGAAGTAAGGCGGAACATGCGAGAGAAAGAGAAGCAATATCGTGAGTGGTGCTTCGGAGGGAGCCTGGCAGAGGTGAGCGAGCAGCACAGTGTGAAGGTGCTCTGGGTGTAGAGGCTCCACATATCCACCGCAAGGTAAGGAACAAAGGTTCAGAGCGCGGCAGTGTGCAGTTGTCGGGAATCCCCTGTACCTCATGGCGATATAGGGCAGATGACACGGCAAAACTACACCCGGCACCCAGCAACGAGCCCAAGACCTCACAATACGCTGGGACATTTGCCGAGCTGTGCTCGTGGCTCAGCATGCGGTGCAGTGGATGCAGGAACTCGTCATACGGATGGCTCACCTTGAAGTGGAGGTTGAAAGGGTGACCACCAGCCCCAGATCATGGCTCGAGTTAAGTTACATTTTTCTTCTGAACTGTAATCTCTGAATTTACTGATAGCCCTGTCCTATGTCCTGTTAAAAGCCATTGATAACTCTGCTCTGTTTCCTGCTAGCTCTGATTTCTCTGCCTACAGTATTAGCTCTCCTGATGTCCCCAAGGTGCTATCCAGGAGCCCTGCACCGCCTGAGCCACACGCCCTACCCCTGAGCCACACCCTGCACCACCTGAGCCACAAGCCCTGCCTCTGGTCCACACCATACACCACCTGGTCCACTCTGTCTCAGCCAGATACTCCACCATGTCCATTTAGCTCAACAGCGCCCTGTGTCTCCGAGGATATGTCGCTGTTTGCACCAGCTGGAATTGAGAGCGGTGCACTGCTTCCACCACCTGGCTGTAGTGACATCATCATTCCCAGGTTCGAGGGCATTTTGGCTCGCTCCACCGTCCAAATTCGAGGACTCCATGATTGCTGTCCCTGTGCTAAGGTTCTGCCACGCCCCCACTCAGTCCAAAAGCCCTGCACCAAAGGCTTTGTTATCAGGTCATATTATGTCAAGGATAATCCTGGAGGGTGTGCCATGTGACATCAGACTTTCACTGTTGTTTCACATTACGTGTCCAGTATTGTTTGGGTCAGTGCCTGTATTTAAGCCTCAGTCTGTCCTAGTGTCTTGGTCTCGCATCTGGTATTCTGTTTCGTGTACGTATCTGATCTGTTAGTGTAATTGTTATTCAGTTTCGCGCTGTTGTTGGTCTGCACTTATTTTGTTTGTCCAGCTGTTTAGATCTGTTTGTTTATGTCGGTGTCTAACTCAATATTGTGTTTATACTTATAATAAATGTCTTAACATCTGCACTTATGTCATGAGTACCATCCTAACATGTGACTTTAATTCCAGCTATTTTTCTGTGATAAAACCAGCTGCTGGTGTCCATCCAAAGCTCCATCCGTCATTCCTCACTGCTTTTCCTGCGGGCGGCGCTCTGATCTAGCGAGTCGCGGGTGAGCTGCCCGTACGTATGTCCGTATCGAAACTTGTATCCTGTTGGCATGGAAACATGTCAGATCAGCCAAACAGAATTTGCCCATTCACTAGACATAAAAATCAGCTTTACAGGGGCGTCAGTAAATATTGTAAATAACCAATTTACTGTATATGTGATCATTTTGTTTTTACAAATATTTACATATATGCAAAAAGTCATATAAAAATAAAAAGTAAAAAATTATAAATTGTTTTTGGAATAATCCAAATAAGCCAATCATTTCAAAAATATGAAAATAAATATATATTTTTTTAAATTACATACAAATAAATGGTACTTATAAAATCAAATATAGAAACAAATTCTGTGGAAAATCTAATTCTGTTTCTAAATCTGAATTGGGTGTAAAAATTGCATTAAAATATGTCGTATTGGCATGTGAAAAGAAATATGTGTAAACATTAACATTTTGGAGAGTAAATTCTGGAGAGAATTTTTTTTTTAATGTGTTAAGCTATGTGAAAAAACGTTCAAAATAAATAGTACAATGTTTACCTAAAGCGTCTAAAGCATCACGTCATTAAGTTTGTGAAAAGCCTCTGGTACCTGGCACGTGTCCGGTGAAGTGGGGCAGCATGCCCCGGTGTGTGCGGTAGATGGGGGGCATCGAGTCCATATCGTCTCTGCTTGCTCTTGGCAGGTCGAACGCAGAGTGACTCCTCTTCAACTGCTTGCCAAACTGGATCAGTGCCTTGTTGGTGGTTATGGGATAACTGGAACCCACCAGGAACTTGGCTCTGGGGACGTAGCCAGTAAAACCTGGACACACGCAGAGGTTTAGTCAGCACTGATTTGTTGAGGGTTAATGGTTGTAGATTGTCCTGTATACATTCATATTTCTCAAACATCATGATTATTGACAAAGTATTTAAGTATTAGGAAAGAAAAGAAAATTGGATTGAGTTGGATAACTTTTTGTTAACTTTTAGAAAATACAAATACATCATTTTTCCACATAATCGCCGTGCTTTTCCTCATTCAAAATGTTTTATTCTGAGCTGCGAGCCACAAATGCGGCGCTGTCTTCTCTTCTTCATCAGAAGTGAGTCTTCGTCCTCGTACGGCTGCTTTTAAAGGACCAAACAGGTGACAGTCTGATGGAGCGAGATCAGGACTATAGGGAGGAGCTTTAACACCTCAAAACCAGGTTTTTTTTTGCAGAGTGTCGACAGTGTGGGCAGAAGTGTACAGACGGAATTACGACGCCCTCGGATATCAGTCCTCTGTGTTTAATCCGTAAAGTCCAGGCTTCAGCTCTTCAATAACGAGCACTGCTGATTGTTGAACCTTTTTCCTGATGATGTTCCAATACTTCTGGTCCTTGAGAATCCCAGGAAACTCTAAGCGTTGGTGAATTCTCCAGCTGATGTTTGACTTTTTCTCGGCCTGTGATTGACGATGTTTCCGTTCCGCACTCTGCCGTTTACTCTCAGGCTCGTAGTGATGAATCCGAGTCTCGTCACCGGTATTGATTCTCTTTAAGAAACTTTCACATTCCTTAGAGTATCGCTCCAAATTTTTTGATTTGCAGACCTCCGAACGCTGCTGTTATATCTGCTCACACCGCAGTTACAAATGAACAGATGTAACACGTTCAAACCTGCACAGCAGTGACTGGGGAGACAGGAGCCTCACACGGAGAGCTGATTTTTGACGCACCAGTAAAATGTCAACTATTTGCAGAACATATCCACGGACCAAGATTTAAAATAAACAGAAAAGGTTTTACAGTATAAGCACAATCATGAGCACACGTTCAACAGAAAGTACAACCTTTCACCCTTGGCTGCTCTGATGATGCTCTGACTTTGTACTGGATATTAGCTCACTAGTGTCGCTGGGTTCGGTGTGTATTCTAAACTGTGTAACCACTGTACGTCCTGTGTTCTTTGTATGTCTAAAAAAAAAAAGGTTTGCGTGTCACACCTGAAATGAAGTACTTGTATGGGTCGTCGTTTTCCATCGAGTATGGAGAGCCGAGGGACTTCCAGCTGCGCGGGGATTTACAGGAAACCGGTTCTTTAGAGATGGTCAGTAAAGGGGTGTTTAGTGCTCGTGGCTAAGGTAAAGAAAAACAGAAGAAAAAAAGGAAATAAAAAAGGAAAGCTTAGTTTAAGGTTAATCAGGGTAAATCTGTTAGTCTGAACTCTGCTGCTTTAATTGTGCACTCAAAAAACAGGACTAATAAAAAACAAAACTTAACTGTGCAAAAGTCTTAGCCACCATATTATCTGTAGTACAAATTTTGTTATATATGTTTATGTCGTCTGCATTATTATGTACGAGACCATTCTCTACAAAGATACACTCAAATTAATGACTAAATAACATTACAGAAGAATATTTACATGACTGTAAAGAAAGTGACATATTACATGACAGATGTAAATTCAGAACAAAAAAAAACAAAACAATAATGTCGACTCCTGGGTTTTGCATGAAAACAGAAAGGAGCGAGTGTGACAATATGACCAAAACAACTTCTATTCTCCAGCACGCTCAGTAAAACCTGTCAGCTGTTTTATTTACATTACTGCGCAGACGTCTTGGGAACATCCAGACTAAAGCCGTACACAATGATGCTTTTGAAAGCATTTAATGGAGATTAAAAGAAACTTCTATAAAAATGCACTAAGTAATAACATAAACAATAAGCGGTCAATATTTGGTGTGGAAACTCTTTGCTTGAACATAAGCGGCAGTGTTCGATACAGATGTGTGCAGGATTCTACATAAAACAGCTGTTAGGTTTTACTGAGCGTGCTGGAGAATAGGAGTTCCTTTGGTAACTTGGTCACACTCGCTCCTTTCTATTTTCATTTCTTTACAGGCATGCAAATATTCTTCTGTAATGTTATTTATTCATCAATTGTAATGTATCTTTGAAGAAGAAGGATTCTGCACCCTAAGCTACATACTGTAGCACAACTTTCCATTGGCTACACGGCACCGGCACCTGAACCCTGAGTAGCAGCAGTAGCAGTAGTCTGAGGGTCTGAGTGAGTGTGTATCTACAGTAAGTGTAAATCTGGTTGTGTCTATGCGGGTGAATCTGGGTGTTTATCTGATTGTCTGAGGGTGGATCAGAGTGTGGATCTCCAAATTGAAAGCTGTGTGTACGCCTCAAAGTGTCCTGATTTCAGACTACAGTGTGCCGCTCCGTTACTCGATCTCTGCTGCATTCATAATTAAACACACGCGATTCAACACCAGGAGGGCAATGAGAGGTGACAAAGGTCATTTTAAACTTTCTGTGTGTGTGTGTGTGTGTGTGTGTGTGTGTGTGTGTGTGTGTTACCTTGTCTTCTGGAAATGCTCGGGTGAGCACAGGTTGCAGTTCAGCTGAAGCTGACCGAATTCTTGCCTCCTGTTCTGAATCAAATTCATTCATTGCTTCTTGACACGTTACAGCGTAAGTCTTGGAGAAATAATTCTGACTTCTGGGGATGAAACCTAGACGTGCAAAAAAAAGCACAAGGAGCTTTAGACCAAACGAATACCAAAGAATCCATAGCATTTAATCATTTGGAGTTCTTCAGTTTTTTGTTGGAGTTTTTTTCTTTCCTATATAACAGTTCCACCAGCCGAGTAATCTGATTGGACGAGAGGCATTCCAGGAGCGCTTGATATCAATTTAACGATACTGTACGTATGTATCGCTCTGCTACGCAGGTGTTCTTCTGTGGTTATTTACGCTATGGAGATTCGGTCTGTACACACATCTGATAACGTCATGACATCTTAAACAACACGCTGTCTCTGCAGTAAGTCGTTCCAAATCACCTCTGAACCGTTGTTGCTGTTCTGTTCACGGTTAACACAAGCTACAAAGCTAACTAGCATCTCACACAAATCCCTCTCCAACCACTGATCAAGGGCACTACTTGGTGTGTTGAACAAGGGATCGTGCACCCTACATCGTGCACCAGGTCTCCATTTAATGCTATTCGGGATTCGACCCTGGAGCCCAGACGTTAGCAGATATTCTAAAATGGAATAAGTGAAAATATAAAGTAAATCTTGGAATTTTTCAGGACTGTCCACCACCTCCATGGTTTATTCTCTTCACCTTTTGGCTACACAGTACTGGCAAGAATTTACAACTACCTTCCCCTCTGTTAATTACACAAACTGTTAGTTCTGCCAGGCGTGGAAGGGATATGTGTTGGTGGAGCACAATAACTGGTTACATAAAGAAACAAACAAATCAAAATCTATGGATAATAAATAGTGTACTGTATGTTGTACTGTTATAAAAGCAGTTATCTCATTCAAGGTTGTGCCGTTTTGCTGAATTACCAGCACGCAGTAACATTTACATTTAGGCATTTGGCAATGCACTTAACCAGAGCGACTTACAAAACTGCAACTTACTGTATACGCTTGTGCTTAAGACCGCATCACAACGTGCTGTTATTTGGCACAACAGCACTCTCTCTTTTGTGTTTACGTTTTTATAGGATCTTTAAAAATGGTTATAACCTACTAAAATGTCCTTAACTACTATACATAGTCTACCTGAACTCATGCTGTAACCTCTAATGACATAACTGGCAGACACATTTCATAGATTACAATGTTATCATTTGGCTAGCTTTGTTAATATATCTTTTATAACACATTAAGCAATACACCAGTGATATGGATGACTGGATGATCGGTTATAACCTGTGAAGCCTGGTATCATTTTCGGTGGCGACCTGCCCTTTCCTGCTCCTCTCCTCCAGATCTCCACCCTTGTGTTCTCCCTTGCTGTGGAAGGTGACATTCCTGAAGTCAGCACCAGTCTGGGAGAGCGCGAAATCTCCGGCGAGGTCAGGAGTTTGGCTGTGAGCTGAGCGTACGGCTTCCCCATGTGATATTTCAGCTGTGGACAGTAACCCGTGTAGCTGCATCGTAAAGAAGTATGCGGTATAAATAAAGTGACTTGAATGACATGAAAGAAATTGTTTATTAAGTTTAAAAGTTTTGGCACCCCAAAATGTGGTGATTCGGTGAAAGAGTTACTATGACGACCCCAAATTATTTTCCTGTAGCTTATTTTTTTTTAAAACAGCTATAAATCTCTCTCTCTCTCTCTCTCTCTCTCTCTCTCTCTCAAGACAAGAGAATATCTTTTCAAGTGAAAGAGATGCATAAACTACTAAATTCTGTCCTGGAGGTTCAATCAGAGAAAGCTCAGGGAAGATATGTTAAGAAAAAGTGCTCATACAAAAGAGAGATTTTTTTTAATGAATGAGTCAAAAAAAATCTAAAACTACTTTCACTCTGCTAATTACACAAGTCTTGGTCGCTAGCTCCGCCCGTCACGGTTAGTTAGTTCCTCCAGTCGTGGAAGGATATGTGTTGGCAGAGTAAAATAACTGATTACATAAAGAAACAAATCATAATCTGCTGATAATAAATGGTGTTTATGGAACTGTTGTATTAAAGCAATATCACAGTCAGGGTTGTGCTGTTGTGCTGGATATCAGCACAGTGGTGATTACTCTCAGTACTCGAGCTGATATTCATCACAATAGCACTCCCTCTTGTGTGACATTTGTTAATTACGCCAGCAAGTGATAATTATGATAGTTTTGTATTACAATCTACTGGACTGCAACATTTTTTGCCTCTCCTTAAATTAGAATGTAGTAATTTCAGAGTGTGTTTTTTTTCACTGTTTAATCTGTGACTTAATACTGTGCTGTAATGTATGTGACAAAATAAAGGCTTTACTTTAATTTATTTTATTTGTTGTTAATTTTTAATCGTTTAATTTTTTAATTTTTATCTATCTATCTATCTATCTATCTATCTATCTATCTATCTATCTATCTATCTATCTATCTATCTATCACCAGTCAGAGCTTTTGTTTAACTTTATCCAATGGCCTCAGCTTAAATCCTGTAAAATGACAAGGCAGTGACTGAGAAACCATTGTGATCTCCTTCACTGTAATTACACACCTTACACTACATATAGGCAAGCTTTGTCTTTTACCTCTAAGGCATCATAATTTTCACCTTCATGTGCATTTTCTTGAAAGAACATGTGTAAAGATTTAATAGCATCTGAGAACAGTTAATAAGAGGGGCATGCTTAAAGTAATAAGATTCCCATCTTATTATTATTATTCCATTCATGAACACATGTCATTCTCCCATTTATAATAATTATCATAATCATAATAATAATAATAAGTATTATTATTTCTGATTGTATTATTGCAATCATAATAATAATAATATTAATAATAATGTTTTTTCTCTTCTTCTTCTTACACTAGCAGGAAGAATCCTACTAGTGTTTTTATTATTATTATTATTATTATTATTATTATTATTTTTATTTGTTGTTGTTGTTGTTGCAACCCCATAAAAGGGACCAGCTGAAAAACAAAGATTTCTATTGTTAGTGGTAGTATTAGACTAGCTTAAATAAGAATTATTATTATTATTATTATTATTATTATTATTATTATTATATAATCATAGAATTTCCCTGCAGCTTTACTGCTTTTTAAACCCGTTGCTATTGGTTACGGTTAATCACATTAGCTTCTCAGTACCCAGCGCAGTCTAAATAAGTAGATTTTTTTCTGTTAAATAAAGTTCTAAGCCCCGGTATACTGAGCCCCGGGGGTGTAGAGTTGAGTGTGTGTGTGTGTGTGTGTGTGTGCTTGCGCTCGGTACTGACCCCGGGATGTAGTGCGGGTCGGGGGTCACCAACACCCTGCTGAACTTCGGAGGGAACTGCTCCATCGCTGCACGGTCGTCTCGCGCTGTGCGTGCGAGTGTGTGCGCGTGTGTGTTTGCGTGTCATGTTGCCATGGCGCTCCTCTGCCAAGAAATGGAACGCGCAGGTGCCACGCGCGGCTCGTCATGACGTCATGTAGAACGCAATAAACATGCCGTGGACATAATGAAGTTCTACTGTACATGAAGCAGGGTTTTATCTGTTCAATTACTTAACGGTCTGCTGTTTCATATTTTTAATTATACCTTTAATTGCTAAAGTATGTTGTCGCGTTCTTAATGTCTATATTTGGTGCACATTCGGGGTGTCCAAGTCAAACCGAGACTTTTGGTTTTGCAGAATAACACAACACAGCCATGAGAGTAAAAACTCACTTTTTTTTATCTCTATATACAGTAAATGCCCTGTTGCACTAATGCAAATCATCAATATTATTACATATGAGATATTGTTACATAACAGATCCGAGCCTCTCATTTTAAATACTCTGTACAAGGGGCGTTCAAGTCAAGTCTGGACTTGAAAATGTCCTGTGCAATTTCTGGTGAATGAAGGCATTGACGTTTACAGACATTTACAGACTTCCAGACCAGTACGATGAGGCGATTCATAGCCACATGAGGAGATTCAACCAACATTTGGATGGAGTCCACTGCAGTCATACCCGTGAACATTCAGTGAGTCGAACGAACGCCTGGTCCTGTGAAAATCCACAGATGACTTTTTTTGGCAACTTGCGGAAGAGACGCATCTGTCTGTGGGAACTGTACACACAATCAATCAACACCAACATCATTTGCACATTACAGGAACTTTTTTGCCATTTTTTGTACAGCCATTTTTGGGCCATTAAAGGAGTTCCTGGGAGACCAGTGTTTCAGACGTGAAGCAGGCAGTCTGATCATGGCGCTGGAGGATTCTTACATTAAGAAGAATAACTATTATTATTATTACAATAATAACAAGAGCAAGAATAACAATTCTACTTCTTCCCCCTTGATGCTATCCAAGCACTAGTGATAAGTGCATTAGTGTAGCAGGGGATTATTTACAGATATAAAGTGAGTTTTTACCTCTCATAATTGTTTTCTATAATTCTGCACAAACAAAGGTCTAGCTTTGACTTGAATGCCATTCGTAATAATGATACATAGATAAGACTCATTTATCCAGTGTAATTTTATCCCAGATTGTATAGTTATATAACTATTTAACGTAGTGTAATAATATTTATAAATAAGGCTGTATAAAGATTAAAAATATACACAGAAAAATCCTAGCATGAAAAGTAAATTGAATGGTTTTTAGTATATATTATTTTGCAGAGTGTAATCTTTAGCACTGTCTAGTGGTTGATATTAGAACCACACCCTGTGTTTTACACAGTAACAATAGCTTTATCTTTCATATTTTATTTATGTATATATCTACATTTTATGCTTGTAGACCTGCATTTAGATGTTAAATTCTTTCTGTTCTGCACAATGTATTTGCCCCCTCCATACAGTACCACATAGATTAATGTAAAGGATGTTATTAGAGTGTAGGTTCAATCACAGCTGTGCTGACAGACTGTGTGTGTGTGTGTGTGTGTGTGTGTGTGTGTGTGTGTGTGTGTGTGTGTGTGTGTGTGTGTGTGTGTGTGCATGCAAACAGGCACCACTATGTATTTTTTTGCCTATTGTATCAACGATTTCCTTCACAGCCAAAACTGTATTTGTTTCGTCAAAATGTCTGAAAAGCGGTAATGCAGAGATGGAATGCATGGCTGCTGAAAGATAAACTACAATTTACCTGAGTGGAAGTTTTTGCACGCTGAGTCATTGGGTTTGGACTGGATTAGCGGAGTCAGACGTTGCACTTAATATCAGACGTGCATACAAAGCTAGCCAAGTCTGAGTAGATAGTAGAAAAAGTTTGTGTGTGTGTATGTGTGAGTGTGAGAGAGTTTTTTTTTTACTGAAGTCTTTATGAAACTTTTACACAGACATAAAAGTTTAGTATTGTATATTTGTACCGGAGCATGAAGCCGGATATAGCGAACACGTTTAGGATCATGTGAACAGCTTTGTCATATTGTTTAAACACTAGATACACCTGCACATGTGTTTATTCATGCAAATGGGGAAGCAACTTAATACGATGTTCCTTATAAAGAATCAGAATCATCCGGCGCCAGCCAGCTCTGCCAGCTACCAGGTGCCCTATGACACACATGACTCAGAAAACAAACTTGTACTACCTCCAAGACATGTAAGTCCCAGAAAACACGCAAACACTCAGATGAAAAGCTATCCACATTCTTTTACATACTGTACGTAAGTGTACTGACGTCCACGATTGGCTAGTAATACCGTGACTAATATTGGAGAGTGAGTATGTCCCGCCCACCCAGTCAGCATAGCTGCTTTCTTGGCTCCTGCTCATGAATGGCTGTGGCATCATCCAGATTTGAACTCATAATCACCTGATTACTGTATATGAAAAACACTTTGTTATGATCCTTCAAGAAATGTCCTTTAAGAATTTGTTTTAGCAGTTAATCCTTGATGTTAATCATAGAGTCAACTAGGGAAATACTGTTTTTTTTTTCTGGTCTTCAGGGCGTCGCCACAGCAGGCCATTTTACGCCGCATGCGTATGCTTCCAGACGCAAGCCTCAAGTTTCCGCTTGGGACTGGCACTGCATCCAGTGGCTGGTGTTTGGGAATTGGTCATTGCCTTCCCCAGATGAGAAAACCTTCCATTAAGCCACCAATACATACAGTACAAAGCAAAGTCCTGCCACCCCCTCCCCCCCACCTTCATTTCTTCATATTTTGCTTCCAAAGGGCCAGACTTTCTTGTATTTTTAATGTAATCTTGAGGAATACTTTAGTTCTGAAGGATGTCTTTGTCTCTCATTTTCAGTCCTGTCCCTGTACCTGATCAATTACAGAACAACATTTTTTGTTTGTTAAGCCACACAATGACCTATGAATCATTAAAGCATGAAAAAACATCTGACCTTAGGTGCGAAACAAGTGCAGATGATGACAGATGATCAGGCCAGTGATTAGCAAACTGCTGATGCTGAATGATTGGAACAGACAAGAGGGGAAATGAGGCTGCTTCTGAGGTTGTTGCATAAAAGAATTCAATTGACTAATTTGCTAATTACATTTTATTCAATATGAAGAAATGAGGGCGACTCAAGACATTTGTGAAGTACTGTAGTGCACAGAGTTAAAACGTCTTTAACAGCACATGTCAAGAAGGTGAGGTGCCAACATATTTTAAATTCCCCACCCATTCAACCGTTTTTTCCTTTTAGGTGTAGTCTTTTTAAAAGACTCTCTGGGCGATGAAAAAAAGCCTGAACAAGAACACAAGGACAAGACAATTTTCTATATGTCTTTGAGTCAACATAAATGGTAACGGGAACTACTTTATTTACATTCATTCACGTTATTTAACAATACCTTGATTTACATTTCAACATTAAACGAGAATGTAAATGGCTAAAAACTTACAACATGTAATCACTGACTCAACTGAAGAGAAATAAAACACTTGGGACCATTCAAGTAAACCACTAACGTCAGGATTGTCAGTTATTTTCATTTGTCACTCCAATTCAATATAGTTTCCTATAACCATAAAGTGTTTTATTTCTCATTTATTTCATTGGTGTATTTAAAAAAAACTAACGGTCATATAACAGAACCCTGAGGTACACCTTGTTTTGGAGCAAATCATATTCTAGTTTCCATTTGGTTTGTGTGCACAAGGGTTTACATTATATTGACTGGAAACTATATAACACCTTTAATTTAATAATTTATACAGTAATTGGCAAAGTCCATTTAAGGGTTATCTGATTTCATTTTATGCAAATGCAAACCTTTATGAGAATCAACATATTCTGCACCACAGACTGAGAGCCACTGATGGTTCTTGGCGCATTAATCATTTTCTGCTCTCCATTGTGACTGCACCAGTCCAATTTTTTTTTTTTTTATCTGATTTTAAGTTTTTGATAACGGATATCTCACTGACGCAGTGTAACTGCACTTTACCTTGAAACACAGAAATGTAAATCTTATCTATCTTCAGGACTGTACTGATGCTGTCTATCTATATGTACATTTTGTGTACAAGTAAAGCTGAGTGACTTATAGCTTAAGTATTTGAGATACTGACAGGGCTGAATAAGTCAAATTCCTGTCATGGAAGCATAACTATGCTAACTGACTGAAATACCACTGGTTTTCTTTGTGACGGTTCAGGTTTGGATGTTAGCCCAAGTGACTACAGGTTGTTTGCCTTTGAGTTTCGGTTTATGTTATGTGTGTGGTTTCTGTGTCTTTCTTCATAGAACCCTGTCACGTTCAGACGTGTCGAGGCAGATCAAGACTTCTGGGAAAGAATCAGAGGAAGCGTGAAAAGTCAAGTGGCCCTTCCACAGAGCCCAATCTGGGAGGATGAAGGAGGAATGTGGGCGGCCCATGACGGATGTCTTGAAGTTGGTGCGACGAGTTTTTGTACTTCCTGCTCGGTGCCGCCCGTCATCACCTGTCAGGTAGGAAAGGTGTTGCGCCAAGCGCGAAGCCAGCATACACACTGAGGTTTTCCCTCAGACGGAGCTGACAGGCTTTGCCACTACTGAGGCAACGAGAAATACTGATGAATCTGTACAGGAGTTTTGGGTGTTTGCTGGAAACCTGGGTGACTGAAGGTTACCCAGTTAAACGATCAGGCTCAGCAGAGGGTTTGGAAAAACATTTGGACCCAAACGGCAGCGACTCAGCATCTGCGGACTCCCTCAGGCTTACAGGACCTCCTATCCGATGTGAATCTGAAGACTCTGGAGTAGAGTTGCCATCTGTGATCAGCCCTGCGACCTCACAGCGCCGTGTTCTGACCTCACAAACTTCGCAGCTAGTAGATGATGACTTACGGCCGTCATCATCCTCGCCAGCTCTTTCTCACTGCTCCTCATCCTCATCATGTTTTTCATCTGTGCGTAAGGGAAGCTTAAAGTCTGAAACAACCGGGCTGAAAGTGGAGGAGGCATTGCGGAGAACAGAGCCAGCTTGGAGGAGAAGTGTGGATGGCAGCCTTAGACATCGGTGCAACACAACTTCAATATCCAGTGGTTCTATCACACCTTCGATCCGCTCCAGAGTGGGAAGCGTGGGGCCAGGCAGGCCTTACAAACAGCCATCTGATGAGCAGAGATCAGCAGAAACTCCCAGATCAACACACACACCGCAGCAACCTGAAATCAGCAACAAAGAACCAGAAACGGTAATAATCATCTAAATGTATATGGCAATTTATTTCCAGTTATTTATTTAATTTAGTTTTAATCAGTCACCCTAGAAACTATAAATATGTGAAGCTCCAATGCTTTCTGTTCAACCATACAGTGTTAATCAAACTACAGGGCGTAAACCATTTCCAAAGGATGCTGCAATTGGGTTAAGGGGTTTAGCAAACAAGTAATGTCTCAAACATGGCTGGGAAAAACTGCAGAGATCATTCTGTATTGTTGTAGTTGTGCAATAGACAAGTAGTTAAAATGCAACACTGCAATCCTGTAGGTTTAGTTCTCTTACTGTGGTTGGCCATACAGTATTACCACATTATACATTGTGCAAATTCACACATTTTGGTTTAAAGTGGAATTATATTACTATATCCTACTCATAACCTTTAGTTTTTCCCTAAATCTGGATAAAAAAATTTATAGGCAATGCTTAAAGAAATGGGATTCATGCGTCAAACTTCAAACTGGAACAGTCCTATGGAAAATCATGTTCGGTGCATTTTTTTTGCTTCTTTACTTTTAAACAGGAGCTATGAGGCTCCAGAATACGTACAACTTTCCCTATTTTTAGAATCCTATGGTGCATTCATGTCAAACCAGGACTTTTGATAACGAATAGTAGAATATTATTATTGCAGAATAATAGACCACAGTTTATTTCTCTATATAATTTCTTGCTACAATAATGCACTTAAAGTATCCTAGCGTTTCACTAGTGCTTGGACACCATCAAAGTAGAAAGGTTTCTCAGTACGCCAGAGCCATGGCTGCTTAACGTTTGAAACGCTGGCCTCCCAGGAACACATTTAACAGCTTTTCCAAACATGTGGAAATGGCTGGGAGTGAGGTCAGGACTGTACAGGTGGACGTTGCAATAACTGTACTTTGCAAGTGGTGTTGGTGAATAACTGTGTATACAGTTCCCAGAGACAAATGCGTACCAACTTTTCCACAAGTTGATGACAAGTTATCACTTAATTTTTAAGGCTCAGGTGTTCCACTCGCTAAATGTTAACGGGAATGCCTGCAGTGGACTCTGAGTTACCTCGGCCCGGGATCGTTATTCACAGACATACAGTACAGTACAGTCTTGTGCACATGTACACTCTTGCTCACTTCTCTACAGTAACGTTTACTGTGGTCAGTGTTAAAAAGCCGGTTCAGGTGTGTTAGACTGGAATGGAGCCAGAGGGAAGCGGATCAGCAGGAATGTGGAGACGGTTAGAATGCTGATACTGATAGCAGCTCGTGCAGGACATGTTTCAATACCAGTTAGGGAGAGGTGCACGTACATATGGGGAGTGTCATTAACATTCGCTCTGAAGCACTCTGTGATTGCATACATTTGTTTTTACAAATGATAATTACTCTAGAAGTAGCTTGAAAGTAAAATAACATTACAGTAAACAAGCTACCTCAAAAAATTGCATTAAAAACCGAAACACAAACATGCTAAAGTATTGACTTTACACTAATATGACTATTATACACTAGCAAATAACATTTATCTTGTTATAGATTAGTAAAAAAAAGAAAAGAAGCTAAAGAGTGTTAGTGTTGCTTAACTATTACTAAACAGGCTAATTCAAGCACTAGCATTATAATAAATACTGAAAAACATAATCATGAACTAACATTAACATACACCGAGTAGCTCAACAATTAACATTATAATAATTATGCTTACTTAAAAGCTAGCTTTGCAGGCAAACTTGCATTGTAGTAAATAGACTAGCATTAAACAGTAAAACAAGCACACACACAAAAAAGCTATTAAAAACAGGCTAATCCAAGAACTAGCATAAACAGGCTGTGCGAAAAATAGCATTAACATTAACAGGATTTAAAAAAAAAAAAATCTATCCTTATAGTAAACAGGCTCAAGTCTGTTTAACCAGCATTGTAATAAGAATGCTGTTATCAACTATTTTATAAAAAAAAAACAGACTAGCATTAGAGTAAACTGGGAACTCAGGAACTAGCATTACATAATTATGCTTACTCGAAACATAGCTGTCAGCTTTTGGAAAACCTTGGAGTGAGATTCTGAAAATAAGGGCATTGTTTCAGCGAGCACACACACACACACACACACACACAAACACATGGCGCCACACTTGTGTTCATTTTGTCTAACACAAGGCTCACGTTCTGTATATTTTTGTGTTGCGGTGTTAAAGTGAAACAACAGATACGTTTGACTGTATTTACTCCATTTGAATGAAAAGAATGAAATAGGGTCGACCTTACCCACCAGCCAAATCACCTACATGCTGTCTATGAGCTCCATGTAGGGCGGCAGGGGTGTAGCACACAACTCTGGGCCCTGTATACAGGTCTTCTCATTGGGGGTCATATCTCTTATATATCATTCCAGAATTGTAAGGGACCCTGGGTAGTGGACAAATAACACTCCTGAGGGCAGTAAAATTATTTACACACAAGGCAGAGAAATTTACAGTATTTGCATCGAGTTTAATCATACTCAAAACAATTAATTGCATTTTATATTCATAAGAGCACTCGGGCGCTGACAAACCTGATTAAGAGTGATTACAACAAAACACTCACAATATTATGTGAAATGCAACAGTCAGAGTGTGTATGAGGGCAGCGAGGAAACCTGGGACATGCAGAAACAATGAAAAAGAGGAAAATCAAGTTATTATAAACTGTAGGATAGAAAAGTGGACCAGCCACTGGTCCTGAGAGAGAGAGAGAGAGATTTAAAGGTGGTTTTATTGACACGACAAATATGGACATTCGTATTGCCAAAGCTCAGAATAAGGTCACACAAAAAGAGAAAGAAACGGATAAAACTGAACACACAAATATACACGCATTTAACAGTGCAGCCAAAAAATAAAGTGACATCTTGTGAATATAAAAGTGTTACGCTAAGATTAAACCTGTAAATATTCACATCTACAGTATACAGCTGGTGTGCAACTTCATTGCAGTCCATAGTTGCATTTGAATGTCGATTTTATTTTAATAGATTGTTGATCCGTACAGTACTATTATGACTGTTCTGATTATTATCCCTTCTTTGGCGTATGATTGACGCCCTCACGCAGCTGTAAATGTGTGTTCATTTCAATCGGATTACACAAATATTACTTCTCATCACTTGGAGAGAAAAAAAGGGTGGAGCATCTGGATGGATCCACCTGTGTATGTGAGTGGACAATGTAGCAATAAAATTTTTTTTAAATAAAAACCGTTAATTGCTGACTCATCAGAAAGAGTTCAGTGAGCTCAGTGATGTTGCTCATATCCTAAATCGGCAATTGTTCTGAATATGAAAGCGTGAGACATTGGAAGTGGAGATCAAAGTGTTGTTGCTAATAAAAAACTTTATAGTAAACAGCCTAATTCAAGAACTAGCATGATGATAAACACTGAAACACGAGCTCGCATCTTAAAAACCATGCTAATGATCTACTATTTTACAGTAATCAAATAAAAGCACGAGCTACAGTTAGAGTAAACAGGGTAACCCAGAAATTATCCTAATACTTGTACCATCGTTTGAGTAAGCACATTTATAGTGCATTTGTGCATGTGTGTGTGTGTGTGTTAGCAAGCTGCAGGTGTCACTGGGCCTGAATGGGATCATCTGCCTCCTGGGTTTCTCTACCTGGAGCAGATGTGCCGGATGCTGGAGGAGATCGCCCGGCTGAAAAGGGAGAACCACAACCTGCAGCTGAGGATGAAGAACAGCCAAGACGGCACGCGAGAAACGGAAATAAAGGTGAGGATTCTTTAAGCTTCCTATGAATAAGAACAGCATTGTTCACCGACCCACGGTCACTGCATTCCTGTGGTCTTTATCAGTGTGTCCTGATCATTAAACAGAATTCTGTTGCTCTGGGTTATTATCCAACATGCACTGATGGTGATGAGCTAATACGAATCAGGCACAACTGTCTGCTAATAATGGTACAATGGAATCAATCTGTCTCTAAATAATGCAGCGGAGGTTTAGTCTTAAGTCTGTCTAGCTGTCTCCTTATTAGTACACTCTGCTTAAACAGATTAGACTCCAAAGTCCATACTGTTATCAGTGCTCAAAAGTTCATACGATGCCAGTCATCTTGTAGCTCGCTAACTAGCTGAGCCCGACTGCGCTGCATTGTAAAGATGCCTTGAATTCTGGAGCTAGTGATATGAAGTATGGTATATTCTCATGATGAGTCATGATAAGTGTCCCAAACACATTTAAGGGAGGTTAGGTGAGGCTACTATGTTCTATAGGTTAAGTGTATTAAATGCATTTTCTATGTACGATATTTTCAACTTGCGATACTGTAGGTTCATCAGGACTTTAAACTATGATGGAAAATTCAAAGCACTTTTGTAAGTCAGTCTGGATAAGCAATTGTAAATGTACTGCGGGACTAAACCCCATCATAAGTTGTGACCATCTCCAATGATGTTCCAAAAACATGAATGCACATTTTGCTGCTTTACTTTTATTAGATAAGATGAGATTAACCAACTAATTCCATTCTATAGGCTTTTTTCTTGGCGGTATGACATACAAAGGTAGTCAAAAGTATCGAAGCAAAAGTGAAATTCGATGTTTTCATAAAATTCTTAATTTCTAAATAATGACAATCAAGTTAATAAGAATGATGTGTTATTTCATGCAATGCAATTGATTCTATACAATAAATCAGTATTTAGCATGGGGGAGTGGTGGCTCAGGTGGCTAAGGTGTTAGGTTGTTCAAGCCCTGCTGTCGGTGGGTTGCCACACCCCATACCACCCAGCCATTGCATGCAGTGGGAGGGTTGCATCAGGAAGGGCCTCCGGTGTAAAACCTGTGACAAGCTGTCTTTGCGGATGAGATGGTCTGCTGTGGCGACCCCTTGACTAGAACAGCTGAAAGAAATCAATATTTAGTTTGAAGTCCTTTATTGTTCAAGACCTGCTGTGCATTGAGTCAAAAAGACATCTGCAGTACTCTGGTGTCACTTGCTCAATCCACCCCTGCTTGATTACTTCCTGAAGATCATGTACAGAAATTTGATGCCGAAGTTCTCAATGTACTTGAAAGTGAAAGTCCTGCCACATACTGTATTTGTTCCATTCATTAATTTAATAAACCAGCTGTTTGCACAACTTTCCTGCCAGATGAACGAGAACGTCACCTGATATCACCTGTTTTTTTGCACAAGGAGAATTGTAATACAAGCAAAAATATAATCATTTTGGCCAACACTGGACAGGCAGATTATGGCTGCGTTCTGCTCGGGTACTAGTTCACTATAAAGTGGACTGCGCTGGGTATTCAGCCATGTTAAGTGCGATTCTGAACCGCGAAGAGCGAAACTGCTCAGTTCAAAGGGAACTGTCAAGGATGACATCATATTAATATCATTTTAAATGAATAATTAAATGAATAATTGAATTAATAATAAAAAAAGAATTAGTAATTAATGTAATTTTTTTATTTCATTAAAAATATATTTTAAATATTCATGCATCTTGTAAATGAATCAAATAATTTATTTGTGAGATATTTGCAGTTTAAAAGTATTTACTTTCAGCCAAAGCATGCTATCAGCGCTGAAAAGTGTCTCACCTAGTTGAAAAAGTGATTTTTCAGATAGTGTCATACTGTATAACACCACTTTTCATAATATTTAGTTTTTCAGATAAAAAGGAACACGTTTGCTAAATACAATTTCATGCCTTTTCATGTAGTGTCTGTAACTTTTTTGAATTCAAATCTTAATTGTGATTAAGATGAAACTTGGCCAGTTTAGATTTCTCATGAAAAGACAAACCTAAAAAGTGTGTTTTTCTAAAATGCAAATTGTTAAGATATTGCAACATAAATTTGAGTGGTTGGGACACTTCAGATCTTTTGCTTTTTAAGATTTTACCAAAAACCAAACTAAAGAACAATTTTACAGGTCGTATGCATCTAGAGGTTTACACCAATTTACACCAAAAGAAACCAAAAAAGAGTCCAAAGTCCTTTTTATACAAAAGTTACAATGAAGGTGAAGACTTCTGTTGTACCTGTTAATAAATACACAAGCCACGTAGACACAGTTTTTCTTTGATAAATAGCAAAGCAGTCTCGTCCTCCAGTCACGCAAACAGGTACGCGTAAATAAACTGTCGCTATAGCAACAACATATTAGTTCTAGGGCAATATCCAAAAATATAACAAATTAGTCCTTAGACAAGTTACAGTTTCCGTTTTGTTTTTTTGTTTTTTTCCCTGAGTGTGTACAAATAACACTGCCATCAATCTGTAATCCGATCCAACCCAACACCACGACAAATCATCTCCGGATACGCGCCTCCACTTACCGCCTCTCTACAGCTCAGCTATCGTTACCTATAATTATCTTGTTTTTAGCCTCTCCGAATCTCACAAGTCCGTGATGTCATAGAGTCCGACATACAGTACTGTATGTCCGCCTTTCTTGTATAATGACACTGAAATGTTTTGTTTATAAAACTCGATAGCTGCTAAACAACTCAGATGAACAACTGGAATGACCTGAGTTCAGGACGGCATTGTGGCGTTAATAACAGCGCATACTTGTGTTGAGCAACTCTTTAGATTCGCGTGCACGTTAATGAGACGCTTGTGAAACGTGTGTTGTCTGTGTCAACTTTCAAGCTGTGATTTGTTTGTCCTTGGCTCTCACATTGTTTGTGTAATCACACATTTATGGTGTTTCGGTATTTAGGTTGTGTGTTGACCTGAATAGAAGGAGAATGTGGTATTTAGATTAATAAGCTTTTGAAGTAAACAATCGAGTAAATATCCAAATCTGCATGTATTTGTTTATGCGCTGGTTTCGTTGGAACGTTTCATGTATTGTTGGTGTTAGCCCAAGTCGTCTAGATAGTACTTGTGTTAACCTAAGTAGTTGTTTTTTACAGTATTTGTAACGCCTGGGTTTGTGTAATATTTCTGTTACTTAGATGCCTAAGATTAATGTTAACCTTGATGGTTTAAATTGTGTGGTATTCGTGATGTTCTCAGTGTTTGTTAAGTGTTTCTGTGAAACTACAGGTTTTAGTAATATTAAGTTTTGAGTCATATTTGTGCTTTTTTACATAAATGTTTTTATGTAAATCAAAAACTGTCTAAATGCTATCTATCACTCGTGGTAGCCCTTAAAACACATGTTAGGCATAATTTTTTAAATTGCAGTTCTTTTTTAATAAACATACTGTATACGTACATGGCTCAGGATTGTGCTTTATAGAGTACCATATCCTTTTTTAGCACAAAATAGGCAACACAATAAACGGAATTTTATTTCCTTTTAATCAAATATACAAACATGACTGAGCAACTTTCCGAAAAAATGTAAAAAATAGGTCACATAGGAACAGAAATAGCACAGTTACACATATTTATCACATATTTAGTATATGATTGTTTTTGGTTGTTTCTATGGCCAAAATAATAACAACAACAAAATAATAATAATAATAATAATAATAATAATAATAATAATAATATGCTCAAAGGTCTACATTTTTGCGATGTCATTCCCATATTCACTAGTGGTAAAATTTACCTTTTATAAAAGTAATAATACCTTTCATTCTACCTGAATGCCATATTTGAAAACCTAAATAGACAGTTTGATGTCTGAAGCCTCCATTTTAACACACACCGCCAAGGCTTCCATATAACCACTTATAAATAATTATTCTTTTTAATCGCCATTGACCTCTGACAAAGAAACTAGGAAGAAACTAATTTTCATCTACTATAATATACTGTACTACACAGATCTAGTCTTCATTTCCATAAGTCTTCTTTTCATTTTCTTTTCATTTCTGTGAAGCTGCTTTGAGACAATGACCATTGTTAAAAGTGCTATAGAAATAAAATTGAATTGAATTGAAAATCTGCCACTTGAGTTTTAAGTGGTCTAAACCTAACATACCTAACATATTCGTATTATCCATATAATTGAAACTCAGACAGCAGAATTTAGTAATGATCTGAGAATGTTAAATTTTCCACCCTAAATTTTTTTTCTTGTGTGTGTGTGTGTGTGTGAGAGAGAGAGAGACTAACACCCTTAGTCTCATTTCAGTTAGTTTCAAAATTTCATGCTTACAAACCGAGATATTAACCTTTCAAGTCTACTGCTATGCTATGCTATGCTATGCTACTGTATATCTCAGCTTTAACTTGTAATAGGAAGAAACTAAGTTCACGTCCATGTTAGTCTTGTTAGTCATAAAGCACAGCAATAATTTAGTCAAGACCTGTGACTATCAATTTTTTGTCAAAAAATGGTAAGGGGTTAGCCTTTGTGGTTTTTATTGAAAAAATAGTGTTTTTTTTTTATTTCACCAAATTCACAACAGTCATCAGAACGATCAAGACTAACACAGGAGCGCCCTTAGTTTCATAAAATCACGCTTCCAAACTGAGATCTGACCCTTTTAGTTTTAGTGCTGTTACATTGCTATGCTATGTTACACTATAGTACTGTATACAGTATACGGTATAGTATGTCTCAGCTTTCAAATGTATTAGAAAGAAACTAAGTGCACCCCCGTGATAGTTTTTACTACCCTAATGTACAGTGTGAATTTGGTGAACATCTAAGACTATCAGGTTTTTCAGCCAAAAAATGGTAAGGGGTTAGCCTTGGTGGTTTTGATGGACAAAATATTTTTTATTTTCACCAAACTCAAATAAATCATCAGAATGATCAAGACTAACAAAGGACCTCAATTCATTTCATACTGTAATATCACACTTTAAATTTGAGATCTGAGGACAAATTCACACCAATCACCAGTACACTCAAGACTTACACAGGGTTGCATTTAGTTTCATAATATCAGGCTCAAAATCTGAGATCTGAACCTTTCAGTGCCGGTGCTGTGTTACTGTACCTGTGCTATGATGTGCTATGCTATATCTCAACTTTCAAATGTATTAGAAAGAAACTAAGTGCACTCCGTTCTTAGTCTTGACTTTCATAATGTTCAGTGAGTTTGATGAAGCTCTGACTATCAGTTCTAAATAACTATCAAAAAAAATGTAAGGGGTTTGCCTTTGTGTTTTTTTGTTGTTGTTTTTTTTTTTGGTGTGAAAATTGGTTTTCTGATTTTCATCAAATTCTCATCGGTCATAAGAACAAACAAGTCTAACACAGGAATTAATTTAGTTTCATACAATCATTCTCAAAAATGTAGATCTGAAGCTCTCATTGTTATTCTTTGCTAAACTACAACTTACCTTTTAGTGTGTTAGAAAGAAACCTAAGTGCACTTGAGTGTTAATTGTAACTGTTAACATACCGTTAGGCGGGAGCCAAAAAAAATTATAATTACCTTTGGAAATTGACGTAACGAGTAATCCAATGCGTTAGGTCCATCATTTAAGTACTCAGTTATTTCGTCATATTTTCAAATATGTAGTCCGTTATTCAGAGAATTGATGCAATCATTATTTTTTAAGGTAACTAATTACATTACAAAATTACTGTCACTAAAAAGAAATCAGTTACTGTACATTACAGTGTTACTTTCTGATAAAAAATAAATAAATAAATAATAAAAAAAACTAGTTCCATTGCAGAAAATGAAAACTTTGTGCTTCCTCATGCATGTTGTTTTAGTCCAGACCTTTATAATTATTCTACCATCATCACTCAGCGAAGTTTGGCCCATAATGTGTTAACTACTAACACCCCTATCTCACTTACTTGTACTCAGTTTCGCGTGGTGGCCGTAAGTACGGTTCATCATGATTCGTTCATCATGAGTTTTAGTGCTGTGATTACGTTTCCATCTTTCCACGCGTCGGACCTTGCAGAACTTGGCGGAACGTCAGCTCCCGGTGCCTAACACGGCTTCTCACCGCGAGTCAAACCTCATAGGTGGTATAACAGCAGAGATAACACTATAAAGCTCAGATCTCAGTTTGTAAGCATGATGTTTTGAAACTAAGAGCATCCTGCGTTAGTCTTGATCGTTCTGATGACTGGTGAGAAATTTTAGTGAAAATCAGAAGACCCCTACATTTTTGTGCCAAAATACACAAAGGTGTTACCGTAATCGTTCCTGAAGTATTTGGCCCTTCCTGCGTTCTCTTATATATTTTAATTTGTTTTATTTTGTATTCATTTTAATGTTCTGATTTATCCAACAACCTTAGTGCTTAGATTTGTGTTTGTTGTGAATTAATGTCATGATTTGTGTACTTTTTGTATTAATCTTACTGTTTGGATTTGTACAGATTTGTGCTTTTATCATTCAGGGTTTTGATCTACTGTATATACAACATGCTATGTCTGTTGTGTGTGTGTGTGTGTGTGTGTGTTATGTCTGATGTATGCAGTAGTTCGTGTTTAGCTTCTTTAATCTTCATGTTGCACACAGAAAGCTGACAGCGACTCCACAGATGGTGAGAAGCTGGACTTCCGGGATGCAGAGGCTCGACCAGGACTTTCTTCTGAGGCTTTCCGTCGAAGGAGTGTGTCTGATACGTGGACTTTTCTCACATCGCGAAGTGAGTCAATGTATAACAGTATGAACATCATTCACGTTTCAAAGAGAATGAATGAAACAACAGGATATTAGTATAACAGTGAATAATAAGTTATAAATAAAGTATGAAACATTCACTTCACGGACAAGGTTGTGGGTTTTACAGTTAGGCCAGTATGTAAGACACTGACCCCTTAACCAGTCAAAATAGCCCAGCAAAATTCGTGAACTTTTATGGACGACTGATGGATTTACGAGGTTGTGATATTTCTCTCTTAGGTAAATCTAAAGCCCCTCGAGGTGAACGCTTCCCCTCTACAGAAGTGTTACTGGAAGAACCTGAACACCCCCAGCCTGGAAATGCACAGGTACTGTTAAATTACAAGGGGAAAAAACAACAACTCTGGTTTAGAAACTGGTTTTGAGTGCCGAATGCCAACGTGTTGCAACATGAGCACATTTACTGCGACATACTAAAACTTCCATTTGCCCTCCAACAATCTGTCTGTGCCACTTTTTGTCTGGGGATGACTTGTACTATAGTCGTGTAGCAGTTTTGGGAACCCCTAAAATACTTCTGAGAAAACACTGAAAATCTGAAAAAGTTGCAATTTCTTTGGAAATAAAAAGAAATATATTTTGAATATCCCAAAGACATGAAAATAATGAATCTGCCAAAAGGTTATTTCAAGTGAAGTGCGTCCAAAAGTACAGTAAAAACAACAACAACAACAACAACAACAAACAATGTTTTCATGTACACATGTTTTATTTACTGGAATTTTCTAATAGAAAAGAGCAGCTTGATTTGGCTATATGTAAGCTAGAGGTAGATGTAGATGTTTTGTAATAGATTTACAAAAGGTTTTTTTTTTTTTTTTTGAAAATCTGGTGAATTTGATTTAACATGGATCATCAGGTTTTAGACGAACTTGTGGAGTCCGTGCCAGCTTGGGTGTCTTAAGGTCCAAAGTGGGATGTACTGTACTAAACACTAAGAAATTCAGAATGTCATGTAAACATTTACTGTATACATTAATGAATAAATAAATAAATAAATAAATACATTAGTGAATAAATATAAAAATGAGCAAGTGAACATATCTAAAATGTCTGAGTCTGGTCAAATCTATTTACAGTTTCTAAAAATAAGATGACAACAAACCAAATATAAAATAACGAATCTTATTTTTAGACAAATTTCACTCAATGTTTAGAATTTCGTGTTCCATTGGCGGATAATTTGACCAGCTTTGAGCTTTTATCTTTCCTGAAAGAAAATAAAAAATTATCTGCCAATCGAACAATGAAGTTTCACTCAGAAACGAGTAAAAATTTGTCTACGAATAAGAGTCTTATATCCAGTTCGATGTAAGTTGAGGATGAATTTGACTAGATTTAAGATATTTCCACTTGCTAAGACGTTGGTTTGTTTTTTCGCCAGTGTACTAAATTCTGATAATAGAACTCATAATACAGTGAGGTCGGATGAATGTCATATTAATTTACATAGCCGACTTAGACTTTAGGATGTCGCTGAATATAAATAACATCACGTATTGGATGAGTAAACATTCCACTGCACACTGGCAAATCTTTACAGTAAGGCCTGCCTGTACACCCTGCAGGGTTGTCGTGTCACTCAAATGAATGTATTAGGTAGCTGTTTGTGTCATAACAATTGTTTGTTGAAACCCTTTTTATCCGTTTGCTCATCCAGCCGGTTGAAAAGGAGCAGCGGAAGGCGAGTAACAGCCTGAAACAGAAGGTTAGCTCACTCAGATGGAATGAAAAGTCAAAAGCAGCCAAGAGCAGCAGGTGAGATTTTGGCACACCCAAGATAACCAGTGATGTGTGTGTTATTGGACCTAGTGTTTATATTAAAAA
>QMIH01000594.1:132350-156978 GCA_003987875.1 Clarias batrachus | reverse complement strand
GTTTGGGGCTAAGATGGCTGTTTGGATTCATTCAGTATATGTGTGTGTGTGTGTGTGTGTGTGTGTGTGTTATTGTGTGCACGTGTGTGCCTACTGTGCTGCTTCTTTGCTGCATGCAGGGAGGGGTGTTTGGCGTGAGTAGCCGAGGTTATGCAATCGGACCAACACACATTCTGAGATACGTGTGTGTGTGTGTTTCACCTTCTTCTCAACATATCAGCTATATCCGAGTGATCGCAGAGTTGATGAAAATGCTCATTCATCCTACATGCGTGTATATATACACACACACACACACACACACACACACACACACACACACACACAAGTATCTCAGTGTCTACCTGCTACAGATGTGTGTCAATCAGAATGATGTTGTGTAAGAAGACTTTCATTCAGGTGGCGAGAATCATTCACCATGTGTATGTGTGTGTGTGTGTGTGTGTGTGTGTGTGTGTGTGTGTGTGTGTGTGTGTGTGTGTGAGAGAGAGAGAGAGAGAGAGAGAACCTAATATTAAAGCACTTTTGGGGGACAGATACATACGCAGGCAGAGATGCGTGAACGCAGCAGAGGAACATGCGACAGAATACACAAAGCTGTGTTTTCCAACACAAGCGCGCACACACACACACACACACGAGCCATACATTTGTGTATACAGGTATAGATCACACACACACGTCCAAACACACACCTATTGTTTTTGTGCTGCATGTGTGTGTGTGTGTTTCATTCTCTTCTCAACATTTTATCAGGTAATATCAGAGCGATCACACGAGTTGATGAAAATGCTCACCCACCTTACATGCGTGTGTGTGAGACACACACACACACACACGCGCACACATACATACACACTTCTCTTTCTGTGGTGTCATACCTGTCTCGCTGTTTGTCATTCACACTTTGGCACAGATGATGAGGAGGAGGAGGAGGAGAAGGAGGATGATGATGATGATGATGAAGATTAGCCCGTACCTAGCCTTATCCAGTCCAGACGTCCAGCTGAGGATGAAGGGATGCGCCTGAAGACGGGGAGATCATCCTTTCTCGGGTGGAGGAGGGTAAAGACGGAGAGATGATGGAGTGATGCGTCACTCCGGCGGGATGGAGGTGCAGTCTTTTCTTCTCGTCCTTCCTACGCCTTTTCCTTCGCAATCCTTCTCTTTTCCTCCATCTGACCCCTCTCTCTCTCTCTCTCTCTCTGTCTTTTCCTTTTTTTCACTCTGTTGTTCTTTTCTCCATCAGCTGTCTCTCAGTGCTGCAGTCTTATGCTCTCTCTCTCTCTCACTCTCTCTCTCTCACTCCCCTGTCAGTGCTCCTCGTTCGTTCATGCATGTGTGTACATGGTCCATCCCTCTCCTCCCCTCCGCTCTGTGTGCTTCACTCGTTCACTGCCTCTTTTCTCTCCCTCCTCCATCACACTCGTTCCCTCCTCCCATGACTTTTTTTTGTTCGCTCTGCCTCCCCGTCTCTCTCTCTCTCGCTCTCCCTGCTACTTCTCTCTCTCTCTCTCTTCATCCCTCCCCCAGTCTGACTCAGCCTCTCTCTCTCTCTCTCTCTCTCTCTCTCTCTGCAGTCTTCGCTGCAGTGCCTTTGCAGATCATGTTTTTTTCCTTCATTGCTTGTGAAAAATGCAGCCAATCAGAGAGCTGCACTTCCTCCCCCTCCCCCTCATATGTTCTCTCTTTCACACACACACACACACACACACACACACACACACACACACACAGGTACAGTAACCCACACATCAATAAAAGAGCAAACAACCAAGCATTTTGTGACAATAAATAAATCCTAGAGTGAAGGAGGCGTGGCCTGTTTGCCTGTCAGTCTTATTAAAGGGGGTGTGGCCTCTGTGTCTGTCAGTACAAATGAATGAGGCAGTGTCTCTCGGCCTGTTGGACCAAGCACACACACACACACACACACACACACACACACACACACAGGGTTGTAGATTGCAGGATATGTATACTGTGCCTCAGTATAAACACAGTGCTCACACTGACACAGGCGTTCACAGCAGCCAGGGCCATGACCTTCACACACACACACACACACACAGATCTGTCATCTATGAGCCATTCAGATTTAACAGAGGCACATACACACACCCCTTACACACACACAGATACACACACAGAGCTGTCATCTATGAGCCATTCAGATTTAACAGAGGCACAGACACCACTACACACACACACAGGCACACATACCCCTAAACAGAGGCACATACAGACACTATATACATACAGATACAGAGCCTCACACACACACATAGAGGTGAAAGAGGACTAAAATTTTGTACTCAAGTAAAAGAGTACTGTTACCTCAGTGAAATTTTACTGAAGTACAAGTAAAGTTGCCATTATCAAAAATCTAAACAAGTAAAAGTAAAAAGTAGCTCATAAAACATTTACTCAGAGAAAAAAGTTTTTTTTTTTTAACAGCGGGGTGGAATGAGGCATTCTAGCGTAGTTCAAAAACGTTGAGCAGATATAAATCTCAAACTAATTGTTTTTAACTGAAGGAACACCTTGGTATAATAAAGCTGTTGTCTTTCTCGTGCTTGAAAATTAGTGAACACTTAAATATGGCGTTACGTCCCAGTCTAGTGTCGGCCGAACAGCAAAAGAATGGTTCAGGGTTCTGTTATAAACTGGGTGGAAATGGTGGTATATGGCAGAAAGAACTAGATCCAGTCATTAACTGATGAAATAAYGAGGTTTGTATTGCTTTACAAAAATACACACACACACACACACACACACACAACAGCAGGAGGAGGATCAGATTCAGGGTGGACACAGGCCAAAATAATAAACTAAATTTATATATATATGTTTGTGTGTGTGTGCGTATGTATGTATTTATATTTAGTAGCTAGATTACCTGCAAAAAAAACACACAAACAAAAATACATGTACCTTCCCTGACTCCCTAAACTAAAAACAGTGAATAAATTCCCTCGTCCTAAAATAAATGACAGCCACGCCCCTACTACTGCTGAGTGCACAAACATACAGTGAAATTATCTACAAATATATACAAAGAGCAACCAAACCAAAAGGACAAAGCAATAATCAGTCAATGGGAGGCAAAAAGTCACAACCAAATACCAAAACGGCAAAATCACAATCTCTTTCCTCTTTCCCGCGTCTCTCTCCGGTTTATATCTGGTGGCGCTAGTTGATGACGTCACTCTCAGGGCGGAAGCGGCCGTGTGGCAGGTCAGGTAGATGCCGATGTAGAAACAGTCAGAAAACCTGGGGTGAAGTCTGGAGCGGCGCGCGACCAGGACACGAGACACACGCGCGCGCAACCAAACATTTACAAAGCAGAATATTTTTTTGCATTTTCATTCATTTGTTTTACTCAGTAGCGCATATGATTTAAAATGTAGCGAATTACAATACTTAAGTAAAAGTAAAATTACAGATTTTTAAAAACTACTTTAAAAAGTAGAAGTACACAAAAACACTACTCAATTACAGTAACGCGAGTAAATGTCATCCGTTACTTTCCACCTCTGCACACAGATGATCATACAGATCATACACAGACCCACACGCAGCAGTGATTCTTGGCCACTCATGACCGTGTCTCCAGTTCACCGCTTTTCCTTACCCAGATCACTTCTGGTACGTTCTGACCGATGCACACCAGCACCGACCCACAATAGCTGCAGGTTTGGAGTGGCTGTGACTCAGTCGTCTAGACGACACTATCTGGCCCTCGTTACAGTGGCAGTTCTTAAAGATTGGGATATGTTAGGCCGAAAGTTGACGCGTTGGAAGGCGAGAAAATGGGCAAGTGTACGACTGGAACGACTTGGACAACAAGGGCGAGATAGTAGAGGTAGAACAGTGTTTAACACTTTTTTCCACTAAAGTATTTTTGATTATACATTTTACATCAATTGTTTTATTAACCTAATCGTTCTGTGCATCAGCCTCTCTTTTTGTATATTCACTTTTATTTTGTGTGGTTGTTTTTCTTTCTCTTCTTTCAATTGAATCGGAATTTTGGCTTTTATTTTGTTTTAATTCAGCAAACACTGACTGATGATATTTTTATGACTTAACTTTCACAACTAACTTTTTATTGTAAATATAACGTGCAAGCAGTAATGTATTAAGATGGTATATTATGCAATAAAAGTTAATAATAATAATAATAATAATACTCATCCTATGACTGCTACTTTAATAAAACAATTAATGTAAAAAATACTTTATAGGAAAAATGTGTTAAAAGTCTTATGCTTTTATTTTAAACATTAAATACCTTTAAATAATAAAATATCTAACGCATGTCTGGTGTCCCAGGATGTGCTGTACAGGGAAAAGCTAAAAGTCAAAGCAAATATTAATTAAATAACTGTTTAAAGTTGCATTTAAATGATTGAGCTGTAATATACAGTAGTAAAACAAATAAAATAAATAATAAAATAAATAATATATTAAATGAAATAGTAATAATATTATTAATAAATAATAAAACCTTTTAAAACAATCAGAATTTTAGCTCTGTCCAGGATTTCGTCATGTGACCCCATGCACATACTTTTTTTCGTACGAAAAACATCTTTAATTTATTAAAATCCACATTTTAAAAAAATTCAACAATTTGTTTAGCTAGACATTTTACATTGATATTTTATGACAATATTCTCATTGTCATCACCCCTCAAATGTTGCCCCAAAACTGTGGCCGGTGTAGCGCTCGCTAGCTTTCCAGCGAGGTAACATATTTCTAGCTTTCCCTTTTTTGTCCAGGCTAATACATTACCGCTAACACACTTTATAAATACATGCATAATATTTTAACAACTCTTTTTACACTTAAAATTTAGACATATTCTTATGATTTAATATTGAAATGCGTTACAACCTGTGCATTAAATCATTTAGCACACCTCTTTAGTACTGCATACAAATATTATTAATATCATATAATAATTATAATTATACACATTATAATTATAATTTAGAATTAGTGCACTCTTTTGAGTGGGAGACGCTTCCCAAATCCATGAAATCCCTTAGGTGTTCTACAATTTCAAGATTATACTGTAGTTGTTTGGGATCTCGGTCCCAGGAATTTGGAAATCAACCTACTGTAACTTCTACACTTTTAATGGATTATATAGAAAATAAAGGGAGTCTTCTGTTATTCTGCACAACACCCTTGCAACACCCCTGCAATTAATTACCACCTAAATAAATACATTAACAAATAATTTTTTAAAATTTGTTTATTACTTAAAATGTAATTATACTAGTAATTAATTTATTTTAAAATAATACATTTCTATCAGTTTAATTTAACATATTTATACAGTGTTCAAACCTGTTAAAATGCAATACATTACAGTAAGAATTCATAATATACAACAAACACTCATATAAAGTGTACATCTCAAATAAATTATTATAACAATACTGTATGTTCTGTATAATGAAAACACACTGTATTATCAGAATAACATTAATATATTGGCGCCTGTTTTACCCGAACAATGTTACTGAGTACAGACACGAGTCGTTTAGCCGAAGAAGCCGTGGAAGAAGACGCACACACACAGGAGGATGATGGCGTTGGCGTTCACGACGTTCCTCCACAGCGGCTTCTCGGACGTGTCCGTGAGCTGCTTCTTCAGCTCGGCTTCCTCCTCTTTGGAAAGCTTCGGCGCTTTTTTCTGATCAAAGCCACAGAACCAGTTGTAGGCCTTTCTGAAGCAGCCGGGATCCTCTGTGGGTTTTACACAGGATGACATTCACACACTTGCACAGACATGCACATTTACTGAAGTCTAAAAGACCTGCGTATGTTACAGTTACTTTTCAAAATAACACTGATGTGCTGATAAAAATGTGTTGATAGAACAGAACAGCGAGCTCATCAGGTATCCAGATTCACGTCTGACTAACAGTGACACTGACTAACATTCTGTTACTAGAGTATAAGTTATTAATATTTGTCTTTTTTTTATTTTGACACCCTGCTCTAGCTTAGATCAGGAATAAAACAAATTCAATTTATGTTCTCTTTAATTTAAACAGCATTGTGTATAACATTCATTTTCTATTGCTCTTAGCCTGTCGAGGGGGCAAGTGTTAAGAAAATAATAGTCGTCCCATCCTACCATCCTCGTTTTCGTCTATGTCCATGCTGTCGTCCTGGTTGTCGATCCAGTCATCGGCATCCAGGTCGACCCTCTCCTCTTTACTGTTTCGTAAACTCCAACACAACCTGTGTAGCTGAAATATTCAATGTGGGATAAGATTAAAGTACGACAAATTATTCTTATCTATGTATTACTATTACAATTGAAGCTCAAGTCAAAATCGAACTGATTGTGCAGAATTGCAAAACACAGTTATGAGAAGTAAAAAAATCCTTTATTTCTTCCCCAGTTACACTGATGCACTTATCCCAGCATTTCACTAGTGCTTGAATACCATCAAGGTAGAAAGTTTTCTTAACACACTGGAGTCATGGCCTTTAATTTCATGGAAAATTTCCTGGTTTAATCACAAAAAGTGATTTTTTTTTTTTTGCACATCCTACGTACAGTCCTCGCTTAAAGCCATTTCCACATGTTCAGCCACTAAAGGAGTTCCCTCATCTGTCTCTTTTTATTTTTGCCTCTTTATAGTGTAAAATACTGTCCTAAAGATAAAAAAAAACCTAATGTTACGGCTTACAAAATCTAAAGTCTACTGTGTAACTGTTATAGAAACTCGATTAACAATTATCACATTCCAACAGATTTGCTTTATCACTATTTTTAAATAACAGTAATATTTAAAAAAAAAATTTTTGTGTGTGTGTGGCTTACATATTTGTCATCGATGGGTTTGGTCATGAGCGAGATCCCCACCACCACCACTAGGGACACTGCGTACAGGATCAGGCCGAAGTAGAGGTAGTGCACGCCGCAGATGATGGTGGGACAGTCGCTGGGATTCGCACAGCTTCCCGTTCCATACACAAACTCTGCGATCATCCGCGACAGCCCGATGGCCAAACCAATCAGCATGCCATAAAATGCACCCTGAGTGATAGAAGGAGCACATCACACACAAACACACAGGGACATGAACACACACCCAGGAACTGGTAACAATACAATAGTATCCATAATTCTGCTTTATGTTCCTGGAAGTCATGGAGAGAGTTGTCAATCTAATGACTGTGCTCAGTGGAATATTAGGCCACGCCCATTAGAACAGTCTAATTAGTGTTTGAGGAGCACAGTTTAACATGTTAACAAAAAAGAAAAGAGGAATTTTATTGCTTTAACATGGCAACTCTTTTATTATATTTTCTTTCAAAGTTTCTAAGAATGCTTTGTTTTTGTTAAAAGTTTTGTTTGTTTGTTTTTTTGTTTGTTTATGAAAATGTAAAAAAAAAGGATTCATCATTTAAAAGTTTATGCTATAGTATGTGGGAACATTTTATTAATTTTGCAGATTTAAAGAAATCTGTGAAATTTAAACTTATCGATATTAATAATATAGAAAAATAAGCAAAATCCAAAACAAGAAAAATTCCGGGAAAAAAGAGCAATAAATAATTAGAAATGTTGTGTAATTTAATATGTCCTGGAAAAAAATGTATAAAAAATATAAAGTTCGTGAAGTTTTGGAAATAGAAGTCTTGAACTACTTACCTGACAAAATAAATACAGATTTTAAATATTTCAAATATATACCCTTACTGTCCACTTTAAAAGGAACACATCTGCTCCTGTACATTCATGCAGTGATGTAATCGGCCAATCATGTGGCAGCAGTATAATGATTAATATCATGCAGTTACAGATGAAGAATGTTAGTTATTGTGATATTAGTGACTTTAATTGTGGTGTGGTTATTTGTGGCAGATGGTCTGGATTGAGTATTTCAGAAACTGCTGAAATCCTCAAACCAGCCCTCCTGTAATACACACACCTCTACTCGAACTGTATCTGAGCTATATTATATATCTGTAGAACAAGTTTCAGAGTTTCTAAGCAGGCGATGTGGAACTGACCTGCTCGTTAACTCTCTTGCAGAAGATGGCAAGAGTAAAGACGGCGGCGATGGGCGGAGCTAAGTAACTTGTTACAGACTGGATGTAGTCGAAGAGCTGGCCGCTCTGAGCTGACTGGACGATGGGAATCCATGCGATGCTGATGCCAATAAGGACTAAGATGAACAACCTATGTACACACACATCCACACCATATACTCAAATCTACTTGAAAGGAAGTGCATGACACATCAAAGTTCCACGAAATACACACAGACAAACAGCAGGGTTTCTTTAGACGATTTATTTCACAAACATATTTACCTGCCAGCAATCATGAGCTCCTTCTCGGAGGCTTTGCGGCGGACCTTGGCGTAGATGTCCATGGTGAAGAGTGTGCTGGAGCTGTTAAAGATGGAGGTGAGCGAGCTCATGAGGGACGCCAACATGACCGACAGCATCAGACCCCTGAGACCTACACGTTCAAACACACACGTGATCAGAAATGACAGTTCAACAATGCTATAATATTAAACATCAGTAAAGCAGAAGTGGATGTCTGGCCCATCTGATGCTTACCGTTAGGCATGAGATCCACCACCATTTTGGGGTAGGCGATGTTGGTGCAGCCCACCTCAGCGTCGCAGTACTCTTTACATAACTCAGGAACCACACACGCCACCTCGTCTGCAGCAAGAAGGACAGAAAATTACACAATCACACAATCGTTGTATGCAGAAGAGGTGGTATCAAAAAGTTTTAAGACTAGTTTTCTAACACGCCAACAGATGGTACTGTAGCACTGTAAGGCTTCAGTCACAGGAAACACCGACCTTCATATGTCAGTGTGCCAAAAGACATCTGCCTGTGTACACTGGTAGTCGTGCAACTGGTGCTATATTGACCATCGCTATTTCATTGTGATCAGAACGAAGTGCAGGTGTGGAATTCTGCTCAAAACTCGGCAAATCTTCCATGGAGACGTTTGACATGATTCTGCAAGTTTACGGTGATGCTGCATTGAGTCGTCCAAGGTGGTATGAGTTGCATGCACACCTCAAGAGCAGCAGAACATCACTGGAAGATGGTAAGAGATTAGGAAGACCTGCAACGAGCTGAAACAGGGAAAAAGTCTAAACCATTCGGCAACCTTTGCATGATGACTGTTGAAGAACAATCCACAACACTGCTGCCGTTGTCTGTGTTCATGCGCCGTATTGGTGCTAAGTTCCTTTTAATGGCAAATGGCGGTGAATCACGAAAGATTTTTTTTAATCAAAATTTTCTTCCTAGTTTAGTCATGTCTAATTCCCACACGTCATTAGGGCACTCCCCCATCAAGGCTACACTGGAGGAGAGCGCTATATGCTCTTTCCGCTTGCTTGCGGTTGATATCAGAGAGCAGAGTGTCTCCCACGCCCCCCTTCTGAGAGAGCTTGGCCAATGAGCGTCTCTCGGGTGAGGCTACAGCATCACCCGAGAATCGAATCATCATCCGGGAATCGAACTAGTAATATCCGAAAATTAGGGCAAGCACTTTATCACTGCGCCACCAATTTTTTGATACCCCCTCATACTAGGATTTAAGATGTTCCTGTTTTTTGTATGATTTAAACATTTAATTGAAATAAAAATAGCATCTAAAGAAATAATCAATATTAAAGAAAAACATATGACATTTTTTTATAGCTAAAAATATAAACCAGGCTAATCAAGCTACCTCAACTGAATAGCTAGCTAGCATCAGGAGTAGTTAGCTAACAGCTATTATGGTACTGCACAAGTAATACTAGTTACTTTGACACTTTATATTTAATTCTTTACAAAATAACCTCAATACTGACTTAAAAGGCACACATTGAACAACATGATAAAGTGCAGTCTTGTTAGCTGCTGTGACATAAGCTAGCTAGCTAAACTAAACGTGAGTGGATAAAAAAAAAAAAAAAAATTAAATATACACAGGAACACAACATGTGCTAATACAAAAACCAGAAACTCTATTTTGGCCACAGATTAGCTATAATGCCTAGACAAATCATATCTCTATTTTACTTTTGAAAACAATATTCTTTTACTTATATACAGTAGAGCTATATGTTTTAATACATAAAAAAAAACCTAGGTAGCTAGCAAGACATGGATAGTCAGGCTTATTCAAGTGACTAGCTTGCTAGTCTTCTAATATGGATATCTACAGCATGAGTGTTTAGTATTTATATGACATAAGCTCTGTGGTCAATTTAGTTAGCATAATGATGACTAGCCAGGTCTTGCTACTGTAGCAAGTACTGTACTTATATTTGAGTTTCAGATATGGATCATCATAATACCTCATCACTCATCAATTATTCACCACTCATGCGATAGCTGTCACATTTCAAACCCTAGTTGGTCTGTCATTTTAGCTAGCCTGCTGCTAGCTATGAAGCTCTCGAACATAGATATTGTGTATGAGGAGTTTTGTATGGACCACAATGCTGTACTTTCCTGTCACATAATTTAATATCTAATGCTACAACAAATTTAATTAGAAACCTAGCTAGCTAGCAATATATTATGTTTTATTTATTATGTCACTTTATAAATTATCGTAAAACTTAGATAAAGTATCGTGGAACCTAGACTTGTAAAGGGTAAGTTCATAAGACGACTAATCTGATATAGTCTCTCTTGAGGACTGACCTGGGTAAAGCACTCTGCTGATCATGCCAGGGATCACCATGAGGAACATGGGCAGGAGTTTGAGGTAGCCACACAGGATGCAGCCGGCCTTCACGTGGGACATGTTCTTAGCGGAGAGACAGCGCTGGACGATCACCTGCAAGCACAGATGTGGTGTTTATCTATAAATGCATAAATATATTGTAAAAAAAAAAATAACACTAGGTAACACATAGTTATACCTACTGATACCTACATAAGCCTTACATGCGAACTGATTTAACTAAGCGATTATTCCAACAGGCAAGAGAGTCAATAAAGATTGTTTTAGCAATAGTCATGTTAAACTGAGATAACACCACTTTAGAGTTATGTCTTGTACTGTATACTTTATTGACATAAGGTTGTAAGTACACTTTATGAGCTACAGTCTAATTTATTTCTAGTATCTGCTGTTATGATTTTTATGCAGCTAACAAAAATAGTAAATAATAAAAGACAATAAACTACACTATAAACTCCCTCCAGCTAACTTTCAGCGAATTCTTTTGAAATTAAAGTCATAAGAAGGAATATAAAAGTTGTGTATTTTTAATGCCAAAATGTAGGGATGTTTATTAAATAAATTTATATTAATATATTCATTTCTATGTTGTTGTGAAATTAGCACAACCAGTTTATACACCAGTCTTCATTGATGAAGCGCCAATTAATTACTGATAATTGTAGCTCTTGATCGTAGCGCTTATGGGTAATTAGCAGATCTGTTCATCCTCAGCGTGATGCATCGCGTATATATATATATATATATANTATATATCATTGGGAAAATTCTAGAACCAGAAGTCAGAGATTTACGAACAGTTACAGTTCTGAGAACAGTTTAGATTTGCTTAAAACTGGTTAAACCTAATAATCTCTGATTCTAGTGCTGTTCTCCAAAAAACACGAGAGGGCATCTGATCGAACAGGTAAAACTTGTGGTTTAAGAATCTGACCAATCAGATGCCCTCTGTGTCTGTTTGAGGAATTTTGATTTATTCCCATAAAATAATTTTTACATGTTCAGGAAGCATTAACATGAGAGCATTAATAAAGTTTTTTTTTTTAAGAGCAAAACCCCAGAAAACAAAAAAATGAAAATAAAAAAGAATACATAAAAATCTCATATTAGTGAGAAACTAAAAACTCGTTCCATCAGACAGGACGGAAATCTTGCAGCATTACTCAACACCTTTTGGCCAATCAGAACACAGAATTCAACAATATGGTGCGTGTGCACATTACCATAGTGTCGGGAGCGAGTGTGTGTGTGTGTGTGTGTGTGTAAGTGATTGAGTATTTTGTCCTTTCCTTGAGACAGGTCCTGTCACAACTGGCTGTTTATCTAATCTTCTTTATGAGTGTTCCAGAAGGCGTGACTGTCTAAGTTTAGGCCAAGTTAAAACCAGATGCACGAACGCTCTACTCAGTCTCAGAGTCCAATGATAAGGAATTTGTGTGTGGTGTGTGTGTGCACGTGATGAGTACCTGGTCCGTGCACCAGTACCAGGCCGCCTGGATGGTGAGGCCGAAAATGAGGCCGGGCCATGGCATGTCCCCGGTCACAGCGTCTCTGAAGATGTGGAAGGAATCTTCTCGAGGAGTGAAACATGCTGAGCTGTAGTTCCCCGTTACACTGGGAATGGCTTGCATGTACTTCTCCTGCAGACCTTCGTAGCCTCCCACCTTATCAAACGCTGGGGACAGAGATAGACAGGTTCAGGCAGGACAGTAATGGCGATGAAAAATAATGTAACGTAGAAAAATGAAGAGACAGGAAGAGCGTAAAAAGAAAAGCGAGAGAAACAGATTGGGTGATGGCCAAAAATGAGAGATTTAGACGGGCAGAAAAATAGAGTTTAGCAAAAGACAAATATTAGGAGGAAGGAAAGTGAAAAGATGGACAGCAACAGAGAAAAGGAGAGAGGTTAGAGGACAAGACAGACTAGAGGAGAGAACAAGACAAGAAAAGACGTTAGATAATGGACCCAGAAATAAATTATGGAAGAGGACATTAGAGGATGGATGAGGAAGATAAGTGGAGAAAGACAGGAAGAGATGGAGAGGAACAGCAACGGAAAGAACAATAAAGACAGAGAGAAAATACTGACTGGACAATAAACAAATAAACAGGTGTGTGTGTGTGTGTGCGTGCGTGCGTGCGTGCGTGCGTGCGTGCGTGCGTGTGTGAGTTGTTCGCTCACCGAAGCCCATGAGGATGAAGGATCCCACCACCATTATGATGGTCTGTAGTGTATCAGTGTAAATAACTGCAGCAAGACCACCTGCACACACACACACAAACACAGTCATTTACACACACTCTTGCTCATTAATCACTCAACACATTGCCAGTAAGACATGCTTATTAAAACAAGCTCATTAATATGCACTCATTAAAAAACACCCGTTACCACATATCAATGTTCAACACACTCTCATGCACAGTTTAACACAAACACATCCATTGACAAACACACACACATATGTAGTTAAGCAACATCACAAGAGAGTGCGTGCTGTAGTGCCGGATATAGCATGGCATCACAGCTCTGCTGATATCCAGCAATGCAGCACAACTTTGAGTGTGATACAGTTTCACAAATACCATTTATGATCAACACCTATCGCTCCACACTAATTAACCGCGACTGGCGGAGCTGGCAGTTAGTGTAAATAACGATCGTGCAACACCTGTGAATACATATAGTTACATATAGTTAAATGTCCCAGTGCTGTTACTGTCCAATATCACCACACTGGGAATGCCTCTCGTCCAATCAGATTACTCGGTCGGAACGAAGTGTTGAATAATGAAACCTAGCTTATTTTCATACATTCATTATCAGGCTCATTAACACACACTCGCACATACCTGCCGTTTAATACACACGGCTGTGTGACTCGAGTTTCCTAGAGGAAATGCTGATGTACGTTTCACTCAACCACTCATCATCTATATAACTTTATCCTGTATTCAGCCTGTAGCTGATCCCAGGACTTAGGGCACAAGGTGCGGTACACAGGGTGCCAATCCATCGCAGAAACCGGACGGAGAACATGCAAACTCCACGCACACACACGCCGAGACGGGACTCGAACCCAGACGCTGTAGGTGCAAGGCGGCAGTGCTAACTACTGTACTGTATACTACACCACCATGGTTTGATTTCATAATACACAACATTAAATTTAACAACAAATGGATAAAAAGTACAATATGGGTGAAGAAATTTGTAAAGGTTGGCAAGATTTAAACCATGTGCTGTTTTTTCATAAACGTGGTCAGTAACAACAACTCTGCTTCATTACACTCTGCGCGATTGATCTTTTTCCTCTAACAGCACCACCATCCAGGGTTTTATTTCTTGTTTTGGCGACTCCTATTCCTGTAGCTCGTCTTACACCAAAAGCAAAAGCTTAGCTCACATGGGGTTCCGGCTTATCAGAGCACATGGGCAATTAGGCCTAATGCCTCCGATATGGAGCACTAACAGACTCACATCCTCCTGGTGAAACGCTCTTCTTCTGAAAACAATCCAAATAACAACTGCTGGACTTTACTCTCTGCACGCTGTGCATTTTCGCTCAGGAGATAAGAAAGTACATTACTCCGATCTCAGAATCTCCCGGGGACACGCCTAATGCACCTTCCTCGACTGGTTCTCTAATCGTCGGCCCCTCGATCAGCTGATTAAGGGGTAAGAGACCGAGAGCGCACAGGCCCAGAGTGAATTATCAGACAGACTGTTTACGAGAGACGCACCTGTGACGGTGTAAAGCGCCGTGATGATGAGCAGCATGACAACAGCCAAGTAGATGTTCATTTTCAAAGCTTGGTTAATGAAGATGGCGCCAGAGAACATGTCCGCCTGGTGGAGAGAGAGACGTTACACACGTATTTGTGAGGAGGCTCAAATGCAGTCACTTAGATAAGACCTATTGATCAGCGATGCTTGCTTCTTTAGGGCTGCACTAGAGCTAGGAAGCTAATGTTGCTAACAAGGAATGGGAGTCGATTTCAGTCAACATCTGCTTCCGACTGTTTACTGATGTTTAGGAGACAGCTGGAGTTATGGTCATCTATAAACAAAAAAAAAACCTTTTCCATGTAACTGAATGCTTGAACGTGGAATCTTTTTTATCTCCTTATTTTGAGAAAGAGGTAGCTCTGCGGTTAAACGTCCCATATTTTTATTCAAATAAGATCACATGAGAGGGAGGACTGAGGTCACGCCGGTGATGCCTTCCAACGTGTCAACATGACTGGAGGAACTAAATAACCGCGACTGGTGGAGCTGACGGCCGACAGTTAGCGTAATTAACAGGACAGAGAGTAGGTTTAAACTGTAGACAAATTTTGAGCAGAATAAACCATGGAGGTGGTGGACAGTCCTGAGAAAGCTACCAGATTTACTTTCTATTTCCACTTATTCCACATTAGAATATCAGCTCCATTAACCTCCTGGTTCTGGAGTTACATTGCAGAAAGATTGTGTGCTATGTAGGATGTACAATCCCTTGTTCCACACGCCAAGTAGTGCCCTTGATCAGGGGTTAGAGAGGTATTTAGGATACAGCACTGTCTTAGATGCTAATTAGCTTTGTAGGCCAAAATAAAACACAGAGGCGATTAAGAATGGCTTAGAAGTGAAAAGTGAAAAAGTTATGAAAATGCTGAAAGTGCGTCTGTCACTGGTTGTGAACGTGGGTTTTGTCAGGCAGCTGCTCTCTCCTCAGTACTGCGGACCGTACAGACCTACTCTCACCCACACAGTTAGTCTAATGAATGACTATTAGGACACCTGGGATGTGGAGTGAGTGATACATACTGTACAGTTAAATGTCTGTTACTGTTACTACTTGAGCACGAGTTAACTCTCTTGTAGTGATGATGAATGATACGTCGCTCTGAGCGGCTGCCAAAAGCCATGAATATAAATGGAGTCCATTTGATATAAGGCTGGAATCCATTGTACTTGGCCTGCAGTAAAACCTGACCTCAGCACTTTGAAATGCTTATTCAACTCAGCACCAGGAACTCTGGCAACATCCACGTCCAGCTTCACCTGTCACTGATACATCATTCTCTGTTGTTTGCAGTTTTGTAGAGGAATTTTGTTAATTTCAGTGATATTTTAATGTGATCTCCCATCATTAAATTATATGCAGAAGTTCTTTATGCAGTTTGCTTATGGCCTAGTTTTCCATGTTATCTAAAGCACTGAAGAAACCTTGTTCATCCAATGAGCTGCAGCTTTAGTCTGTTCCTTTTATAAATCTTGGGCGTTGTCCTTTTTCTCCTAGGAACCCCATATCAGTTTGTTTGATACACTAGGCTTGGGATCAGCACTGAACGGCTGGGTTGTATGATGCATGGGGTCAAGGATCTTGCTCAAGAACCCAAAAGTAGTGACCTGCTAGTGACCCCGACTTTCCAAATCTGCCCGAGCCTCACTGCTCCCTTAACATTTTTAACTATGCAACAATAATTCCTTAACTGATCATTTCTTACTTATCTATTATGAATGGTTTAACCCTTATTATAAAGTTAAACCCTTTTAAGAAGCTGAGGAGCACTATCCATTCAAAGAACCCTTGAGAAACATTATCATCAAAGCTGCAGTGCAAAACTAAAGAAGCAAACATCAGACAGGCAAAAAAAAAAAAAAAACTTCACTGCTGAATAAATACATCTGTGGCAAGGTGGACGTTACTTAGAAATTGATTACTGAACTCCATTTCCATTCATTGCTCCAGTAAAGCACTCACAGAGATCTTAGTGAAGATGTAGAGGCACAGTGAGAGAATGGAGAGATAGATTCGGATACGCTGACCTCCGAAACGCTTCTTCAGATACTCGGGCATGGTGACCACCTACACGCGGAACAGAGAGAGTTACGTGAGATAAGCGATAACCTCTGAACCAGATATAGAAAGTTATCGGAGGTCAACCAATGCTCTGAAAAGTCTTTATATGGTCATGTAGCACGGCTGAGAGTCTGTGCATATATAATACTCTACATCACTTACATCCAGTGTTAAAGATCATTATGAAAGCAGACTCCTACCCCTGCCTTGATGTAGATCGGGACGAAGATCCATCCTAGAATAAGGACCACAACAAGAGCCTAAAAAAGGTGAAGAGAGAACAAAGGACAGAGAGTTTCATTTTATTTATACTGTAGATTCCAGATGTAGGAATTATCATTATCATGTAGCTGAATGGTGTATGGTTATGGAGGCGGCCATCTTGGACAATGAGGATCAATGCGTTTCATTTCATCCTTTAAGCTCTGCCTACATAAGCTGAAAAATGGATTTTTACTGGAAAGTTAGTTGTGATGTTGATATAATAATTGAGCCTAATTCCACTTTGAATCGCCATCATACTGTATATAATTGAGATGATCAATATTTGAAATAATTCTCTATGCATTCATGGAAAGAATTTTGGGTGAAAAAGACCTGCAGTGCTTCAGTGCACTCACATTCCATTCGAATCCTCCGATGGCGATTCCTGAAGCGGCTCCGGTTCCTGCCAGACCCACGAAATGACCGCTCCCGATGTTACTGGCGAATAGAGATGCTCCGATCTGCAGGAAGACATCAGTAAGAGATCCTTGAAACGCTGGTGCTTTACACATCCGGCGAGAAACACTAATGTGTTCATCACTCACGTGTGTCTACACAAGATCAAGGTCACAACTGACAAAAAAAAGTCGTCCAAGCTTTTGTGCATAACTGCATAATGTAATCAGCTAACAGTTGTAATTACGCTGTAACTTAGAACTGAATTATTAACAGAAAGTTGATGAGTCAGTGGCTGTTTACAGCTGCTGTAATGTAAGTGATAACACGGACTAGCTAGTTTTTGTGGGAGCTCCAAAACATTACACATTAGCAATAAACTGATGGAATGCCATAAGGTTTTATTTCCTAATAATCAGATTCATTCTGATTAGAAAATCACAGCAGTATCGGATGAATTAAATCATAGATGAACTGAATAGGATCAATTGATTATCAAGAATTATAAATAATTGGCACCCAAAAGCCAGACCGTCTGGTACAGAAAAGCCAAAGCAGCACAACAAAATGCTGCCCATCATAGTAAGGTATCAGAACTGCTTGTGTATATCTGAGTGCTGACGTAACTGGCAAAGATTTCAAACTAGTTGATCCAGTTTTCTGTGGTGGATCGTGACTGCAATCTTCTCATTTGTACCCGAGCTACCATCTGCAAAAGCGGACGTTTGTATCTACTCAAACATCTTTGCTGTTAAATAATTGAACTTTATCCTTTGAACCTTATAGCCACAGATATGGCAGACATTGATTGATGGAGGGGTGGCACGGGTGACGTAGTGGTTGGCACTGTCGCCTTGCACCTCCGGGGTCCGGGTTTGATTTCTGCCTTGGGTCGGAGTGTGTGGAGTTTGTCCATGCGAACATAACTGGTTCTCAATGCTGGTCCTGTCCATTTTAGTGCTTGATAATCTCCTAACATACCTGATTCAACTATTCTTAATTCTTAATTCTATTCTATATTCTATAACTTAATAACACCCTTTTTCTAATTGGTATGGGTGTGGTAGAGCAGGGTAGATGTTAAGATGTGCAGGGTAGGAATAATCTTGAAAACCACTGCACTTTGTCGTCTTCTGTGGATTCGTTCCCTGTTAATGCATAAACCTGTAAGTAATAAAACGATAATGCAATAAAATGGCAATGCATATTATATCTGTTGATAAAACACTTAGCAATGTTTTATGTATATACAGTAGGAAAACAATCAAGCTTCTGAGTGATAGCAGTAACTCCGCCTCATGCGCATCACACCACCCCATCGTGAGCTACGTTTAAATGAATAATGTTTCTTAAATCTGATGGAAATCATTACGCTTAAGGTAGGTTCCCCAACGTTTTCTGCATTATGATTGGTTACAAGCATTCAGCGACATCTATGCTTGGTTAGATGCTTTACTATGTATAAAATGTGAGCCAATCGGTGCTCCTTCCACAACCAGAGACCCAGTGGACAGTTGAGAGAGAGTTGCCTATTTCTCATTGAGTTTACTGATCAGGAACTGGAGCCTCCTGGAACATCATCCCTTCACCTAACGTTACCCCGACGTGGGACAAACATGCGCATAAATATATTAATTCCAATAAGAGAGAAGCGATCAGATCATGTGTCTGCATGTCTAGCATTGACTCATTACTCATGGATTATCATCCTCATCTCATTCCCACTGGAAATTCATTCCGTTCGGGTCGGATCGGGTCAGACTGTTCAGATTAAAGTGTTAACATTATGCATTTTTATTCCTATTGATTTTTCCCTCTAAGAGCATACCCCTAAGAGTTTTATTACTTACAGGTTTATAGCCTAATGAAAGCTGTAAAGTCACTTGAGTCTGAAGCTGATCCTGCTTGTGAGCTCAGAAAGTCTGCGTGTTCATTATGGCCTCATAAAATCTCCCCTTACATTTGGCACAGAGATCATCGGGACTGAGGAACAGTTGTAAACTGTGATGCATTCTCCTCCCGAAGCTCTGATTTATCTTGAGCAGCGATATGAATGGCAGATCCACTTACCAGTCATTTCCTTTTACTCAAACAACGATAAGCTTGTCCATTTAATGAATGCATAAATGTTTTCTACTCCTGGTCAGAGTTAATGTATATACAGTAAGCCAAACCAGAACTTTTGATTATGCAGAACACAGTCATAAGATTAAAAACGTGGTTTATTTCTCTATATAATCCCCTGCTAAACTCCCAGCATTTCCCAGTGCATGCATCAAGGTAGAGCCATGATTAGACTGCCTGCTTCATGTCTGAAACACCGGCCTCCCAGGAACACCTTCAATGACCCAAACATGTGGAAATGCCCTGGAGCGAGGTCAGGACTGTACAGGGGATGTCACGATAACTTCCAGCCGAGTTCCTGTAACGTGCAAGCTGTGTTGGTGAATGATTGTGTGTACAGTTCCCACAGACTGATATCTTCTCTACATATTAATGCCTTCATTCATGAGAAATTTCATCAAAGTCCCGGGTTTTGACCGCTCGTATATAGCGAGTTCATAAAATATTAGGAATACTTTTTTAATAAGTATTCTATTCGTTTTATGTTAGACTTATATTGAAATTCAGACACGTGATGTAATAGTTTAGTGAATTGAGCTTATATCATAAACATGATTCTGCTTATCTGATGCCATTATGCAAGCAAAGGGCCAAGGGCAGCTATGATGAAGCTGAGGAGATCGATATCTCAGATGGGATAGATTGTTCACAGGACAACCTTAGTGCAAACACATTATAGTAGATCGGCAAGAAGAAAACCAATACTGGGGAAAAAATGGAAAAACTATAATGGAAAAAAAAAAAGTGCTCCATTTTACTCATCACACTGAGAACACCAGCTGTACATGGTGGTGGTAGCACGAGGTTACCGCCTATGAGTTTAGAGGACCAAATACTGTGAAATATCCATCAGTCTTTATGATGACCCATGAGTGTAGAAACCTACCGGCCACCACACCATGCTGCGTCCAGCCAAGAAGAATCCACCGACTGTGGAGCGATTCGTCCTCACCATGGCCTGCAGAAAGAGACATACAGTAACATAAACGTTAAATTCTTTCCGTTATTGTGTAGGCACTGAGTAATGACAATGTAAAACTGTGATATTATTTGCTGAATGTTAATGATTAAAGGAGTGAGTTTCACATCCTCACTGTGCTGAAAATAATGTCAGTGATTTCTCATACTTCCTGGTAGTGCTTTTGATATGAATGTTAAATCTCCTGTCTTCTCTCTCTTTGAGCATAAGGCAACACTTCTTATGGCTCACTGTTTGCTTGTGAAAACCTTTCCTCGGAATTGACATGTACTTGGTATTTACACAGGAAATGACTTAAATACCTCCTGTGTGTGTGTGTGTGTGTGTGTGTGTGTGTGTGCGTGCGTGCGTGCGTGCGTGCGTGTGTGTGTTCACGTGTGCGTGTGTGCGTGTGTGTGTGTGTGTGGTATCTTGCACAGTTCTTCTAATCTTTTTTTTATTAGTTTTAAATAGAACAACTTAAAACCAAATAAGCCTGGAACTGAAATATTAATGATGTAATTGTCATTTGTTTAAAGTAAAGGAGCATCCGTGTAGCTCCTTCTCAAATGTAACTGTCCTAGTCTGATCACCATGTAGACCAGAACACCTAAACCTGCACTTTCACATGCAACTGCCTTTTGAATAGATAGATAGAAATGATTGGGTCTAATGTATTATTATTATTATTATTATTATTATTATTATTATTATTATTATTATTATTGTTCATGCTCTAATTATTTATTCAAACACATGTCATCATGGACTCCCAGTCAGCACAACAGAAAGTTTCCTCCCTGTGGTCCGGATATCCATGTGGTCGAAGAGATCTAAACTGGGCGTTTTCTGGGTGGGAGGGGCTTAATCTCTTACTCCTAGCCAGTTATGGCAATCTTTGAGCTCATGCATGTGGAAGTGGGTGGATAGCGCTTTGGCTCCAAATGTCCCATGATGGAACAAGATCTGAAGGATGCAGTTGGAGGAAGTGCATGTTTGCTGACTTTTGTGTGACAGAGACACGTAGTGGTTAGGACTTACAGCAGCTAGGGAGCAAATATATTTATTTAAAAAAAATGTTTACTGGTTAAGGAGAACTGATGAACAGAAAAAAATTTGATGAGAGTGAGTAAAGTTAGCAATGTGTGGGGAAAACTACGTTTCCTTGTCCAGTGTTACCCCACGATTCAGGACAGTGATTGAAGCAGTGATCCGATTGCTGTCCAGGGAGATCATAAGGTCTTGACAGGAGGATAAATAAACCGGGATGAACAGCAGTTCGGTTTTACCGAGGTTGAGTTTTAGCTGATGAGCTGTCATCCGGCGTGAGAGGTCTATAAATAATATTAATATTACATTATATTTAATATTAACTGTCATCCAGGACGAAATGTCCTTACTGCTAGACACTGCAACATATAATTAATGTGGCTTAAATAATATCAAGTATTATTTAATTGTTTTAATTATTATTATTTAATCTGAGTATTCTCCATTTTTATAAATGAAATGAACTCTAATAATCCCATAAACTCCCAGAATTGATATTATTTCAACAATAAAATGCTATCTTTTAATATAAGCTCACCCAGTGTTGTTCTAGTGTACAACCAGATTTTCTCCTTACCACTATCGTCCCATGCTGTGACGCTGCAACAACACAGTAACACATTCAGGATCGCTAACTCAACACTGTTAAACCGGGTGCTAAAACATTTACACGCTACAGCGAATGAACCTCATGGCTAATCTTTGACCATTTTTTTTATTTATTTATATTTCTCCATCCTGAGTATTGACTGTGAAAAACAGAAGCTTCAGTTGGTTTCATGAAGCAGGATCAGTGCGGGAAAAAAAAGAATTGAAGTAAAACCAAGTGATGCTAGGTAATGTACTGTAAGATTAGCCAGATAAAGAATATCACATTGTGATTAAATTATTAACATTATTTTATTTATTTTTTTGATAAAAATGAGGCTAATCATTAATTGACCAACATACTGTAGTTATGTTGAGACTTTATACTTGCAAAACGTCTTATAACCTTTTTAGACATTAAACCAATATTTTCTTGGTTATAATTTTTTTTAAAGAAAGATTATTATAATTATTAGTATTAGTATAATTATCACCTTATATTTGTTCTTACATGACCTGACACAAAACAAATGATTCAATTTTTAACTTTAACACATTTTTTTATGAAAATACCTCAAATTAAGTCAAATCTCATTTGATTGTTAAGATTTATTAAAATGCACATTCCCTGTTTATTATTATTATTATTATTATTATTATTAATGGACATGGCTTTTCTTTGAGACATGGAGTGCACAAATTGTTCAGGTGGTGAACAGGTGCACGCTGCTGCTGCTGCTGCTGCAACTCTTTTGCTCTACTGCTGAGCATCTCAAAGTTGCTGGATTGTGTTGGATTTGGATCTGGTTACTGGAGGCCACTGAAGGACACTGAGCTCATTGTTCTGTTCATGAAACAAGTTTGAGACCTGGTGCATGGTTATGCTTGAAGCAGCCATTAGAAAAGTTGGAAATGTTGGCCATAAAGAGATGCAAGCAACAATACTTATGGAATAGTGTGTGGTGGTCAAGCAATGACTGATTGGTAGAATATTACCAAGCCCAAGGTGTGCCAAGAAAATATTCCCCACACGATAACACCACCGCCACCAGCCTGGACTGTCCACACAAGGTAGACCGGGTCCAAGGATTCATCCTTTTTCGGCAAATTCTGACCAATCTACAAATTTGCAGCCGTCACCTGTCCAGTTCTGGTCCTCCTGTCCACAGTCCTTTCTGAACCCCGATGTGGTCTATTGTCTGTTCCGATATGTTGTATATTCTGACATGGTTTCCTTCTCACCACAGGTGTGTAGACTAGTTATTACAGTTACCGTAGCCTATCCTGCCATCTCAAACTAGTCTAGCTAATCTTCATCGATGTCTCTCAGCATTAAGGCGTCTCCATTCACAGATCTACTGCACCACTCACTACAGAAAAAAAAGATACTTAAAGAAATACTTAAACCTGAGTAAGATGACATTTGGTCAACTATTCTGGTAGTTGACTGGACCAAGACCAAGACCAACTAGCTTGGATGCATCACGATTGGCTGATTAAATAACTGTACGAATGATTAGTTATTAGTGTGCGGGTGCTTCTGTATATTTGCATATTGCAGCAAGGGGTTTTTTTTTTCCTTCTTTTTTTTAAATATAATATTACACTAGTTATAGAAAAAAAAACTCTATGGTGAGTATTTTTTTTATTCACAGTGTAATTTCTGATTCAGTGAAACTAATATGGAATGTACAGTATGTACAGTAAGGGGTAAAGAATATAAGAATATAACCCTTAATTGAATTTTTTTGTTTTGAATTAAAAACGTTTCCGTCACAGCACCCTCTGCTCTCTGGCTTCATGCTGCTGAAATAAGGTTAACAATTCACAAGTGCCAGTCAATGGATGTTGAAAGATAAATAAAGCGCTTAAATACATCACCGGTGCTCAGACTCACCCATATCCCAACAGCCAGGACCACCACGAAGTAGATGACGATAACGGAAATATCCGCCGGGTTATTGATGGCGATGACCGTCTCATTTTTCTGGACGTTGCGCAACCTGGAGAAGCCGAAATAATCCCAGGTCATGGTGGCGGAGCTTGTGATACCCTACGACTCGTCCTCACTCTGACACACACCTGCTCACACACTCCGCTTCAAATACTGGTTTGTGCTTGAGCGCATGCGTATTGTACACACCTCACACCTCACCTGTGCACCTGGCCCTGAGAGAGAGAGAGAGAGAGAGAGAGAGAGAGAGGGAGAGATGCACACTAGGTGATACTCAGGGTTAATTATCACAGACCGTTCACTCCTTCTAGCTGTCAGAATTCAGGTGAACTGGCAGAAGCTGTTAATGTTCAACCCACACGGAAGAACATTCCAGTAAAAACACAAAAAATCCACCTAATTCCAAACAGGAGGATATCTTAGGTGTAAGAAAAGTGTACGTGACAGGAAGTGAAGAACATTCACCGTAGACTGAATGAAGCTGTAGGATAATGTTTATCATCACGTAGTAATCAGTGACTCGGCCATCGGACGTGGTTCACATACTGTATCTTTGCTGAATTGTTTTTCCTTTTGGTTCATCTCACGAGTATCTTAAACTCGGGTGTTTACGACTCTACAGTGTACACAGTGGGGAAAATCATCAAATGTGAACTGCTACTATACATCGATTTTTTTTAATATATATATA
>QMIH01000594.1:96983-132324 GCA_003987875.1 Clarias batrachus | reverse complement strand
TTTATTTTGCTTGACTTAAATCAAAAATTTTACTTTCCATATCTGTAACCTTAATCATTAGGTAAAGTATGAATGGTTGTGAGATGTACTGTTACAAAATTCAAGAACATCATGGTTTTGGAACGTAGCCGGATGCAAAAAGCTTTGATAAGTACCAAGATGTTGATTTTCTAGACATGACCCATGAGAATTCCGTAGATCATTCCTTGTTTGTCCGGTTCATCCCATAGGCGCTTGATCGAACTGGGATCTGGAAAGTGTGGAGGCCGAGTCGGCGACCTTGGGATCTTTGTCCTGTTTCGTGGTTTTTCTGTGGAATTGGCCCGGACGTGCTGGCCTTAGGCCTCCGACGGCATAAATGACGCCGTGCTGAAGCCATGATCAGATTGCTGAATGTTTACAAGAACAACTGCAGCGAGCCAGGATCGTCATTCCTGGACGTTCTGTATGTCCTACTTTATAATGTCAGTTGATGACGATCCCGGCCCACTGCAGTCGTCAGGTGAACATTTAGCAAGAGAGACGTCTGACTCTTGGAAATCGATGGATAGCGTCAACTTGCGGAAGAGACGCACCTTCCCGAATGCATGTCAGTTTTTAATATATAGAATGTTGGAACTGCTAGCAAATCTCTGTGGTATAAAAAGAAAAAAATACTCCAGAGAAATTATTATTTTTATATAAAAATAATGTATATATTTCTTTCAGTTTTGTGGCACTCCCTGGGCGTTTATTATTGGTAACTAGCATGGTTTTTAATCATTTTATTGATCTGCTTAAATTACATTGTTTAATGTATTTTATACAAATGAGAATTTATTGGACAATGAACTTTAATAAAAACCTGTGATTTTATGCTGCTTTCAATGTGATTAAGGCTGATTCCTAGGAGAGGCTTAGTGTGTGACGTGTGGATGTGAGTCTGTGTGTTCACATGAGTGATGTGTGTACAGTATTATTTTGTGTGTGATGTGTATGTGAGACATGTGACTTGTTAGTGTGTGTGGGTATGGGAGACAGAGATGTGAGTGTGTCAGTGTTTAAAATTTGATGTGTGATATACATAATATATATAATAAGTCTATATGTAATATACATGAGTATGAGTGTGTTGGTGTATACGTGCATGTGTGCGTCTGTGTGAGTGTGAGACTGTTAACATTGTGATATAAGTCTGTGTGTGCTTGTGTGTTAACATTTGTAATGTGTATGTTTGTGTGCATGTGTGAGATGTTTGAGTGTGAGTTTTTGAGCATGTTAAGACCCCCGAAAAGTCCAAAAGGGGGGAGAAAAAATGTTAAAATCCTTAGGAAAACAAGAGGCTCCTGCACACCTTATAGTGCTTGGGCCCTAAAAATTACAAGAAAATTAAAGCAACAAACACCATAATAAACAAAAACTCACTTTGGCTTTTTTTTTGAGAGAGAGAGAGACACAATAAAAGCTTTTTTCTTTTTTCTTGCTACACAACTGAACTCTTCACGTTTTCTCGTGAAGAGTGCATGATGCTAATAAAACTTAACACTGCTTAAGCGTGATTATTTCACACATACCTTGACTGTACAGTTACGTAATGTAATCTGGATTTTGCAATTTTATTACAGAAATCATAACCCTGCAATTAAAGTAAGCTGGAGCACATGTGAGAGTGTAAGCGTTATCAGAGCACAGTTACTATGTGATTGTGGTTCGAACAACAATATTGTATAATTAAATCGTATAATAATCATTTGGATTTTAACAAATGATCATAAAACTGCGACTGAGCCAAGGTCAGGCTGGAATGTTTGATCTGCTCATTTCAGAAAACAGCAAAGCGACTGTTACCTTAAACATACAGTAAGGTGACCTTTGGATTCTTAACTTACAGTGCAAATGTGGTGTAACTAATGTTTACTGAAATTACACAAAATGACACTAAATATTTTTTCAAAAGATTCTCAAGGGAAATTTGTAGAAATAACCCACATACCTTGTGAATTACTAAGGACTCCTGGGGCTACAGGTGGAATAAAACTCTTTCAAAAATATTTTAAAGGGAAATGAATCTAAAAAAAAACAAAAAAAAACAGCATGTCTCCATGTCTTTCGTTCCTTGGCTACAGACCTACTTTGGGATACTAAGGTCACGAAAAAAGGGACTTAAAGTCCACAGGTGGCTTAGCCAAAATAGCACTTTAGTGCAAATGTTGGTTTATTGTGCTCTCCAAATGATCCATGTTTCTGTGTTGTACATCTTGGATTGTTGTGGATGGCTCCAACCTTACTGTATCTACATGAAGGTGCACATGTCCAGCAGAGTTTGTCCCCAGGTAGTGCGTCTCCTCTGCAAGACCTGTTCACACTTGCTGCAGTTTTGCATCAGTCCAACTTTAGCAATCTTGATCAAATCTCTTTTTGGCGATGGAGATGTTCAGCGAAGGTGGTTACTGTATATAGGTGACCAAATCATCTAGGTACTGTAGGTAGCACAGACGTCTTCTGTGAATAATGGGAGCCAATGTATGACCAATCATCTTTGAGGAAGAAATGTGGTTGGAAAACTATTCTGAATGAGCATGATAGTAGATTGCTTAAACATTTATTGAAATCAAATCGTATTAAAACAGTAAGAGCATGTTTGTTCCACACGGGATTTGTTTTTCTTCCCTGATGGCATGGCCATATTAAGACGACAATGCCGGGGTACATCGAGCTCAAATGGTGAAAGAGTTGTTCAGAGAGCATAAATTATAATAACTACTATCCTTCAGGTTAGAACAAGATTGTGGCTTAACAAGCAATTATTTATGACACACCTTTAGCTTCATTATTAGAAGCTGTAAATTATCATCATCCACTTACAGAGAATCACCTATAGATAACAATTTATAATTATGGCCCTCCTGGAATGCGATACAGAACAGTTCAGTAAGATTTCCACTGCACGCTAAATACAGTCCACTTCGTTTTGTCCAGAAATTGTACAAACCATGCAAGCTTAACATTTACTCAAAAACCTAAACTGGACTGTTACTTGTTAACAATATTAGCATTATACTGTAGCTAGAGGAGAAAACTAAAGAATAATAATAATTTTTCATCAGCTATTTTTCTACAACACATAATGCATTTTTTTCCAAATTCAGCACAACACAGAGCATTTTTTCTTTTTCTAATAGCATGGTAATTTTTTTTTTTTTTTTGTCATTTATAATTTTTTTTATTAAAACAACATACTTCACATTTTTGTTTTATTTATACTATAATTATTTTGTACTGTATGTTGTGGAATATCTACAAAACAACAGGACATCTGAAGCTGTAAGCAGCTATACAGTATACAAGACATCAAGACTCCTCAGTACCACCACCACCCGTGCCTCTGGCATTCTTGCAATTCTACACCAAAGAAAGACCTTCTATACCACCGTGTGCTCACAACTTTGTGGTAACAGTTGGGGAAAGAACCACCTTTGGGTGTGCACATACTTTTGGCCATACAGTTTATGTAGCACCTGGGAGAGGTTTATGTACCTCTAAAATTCAGTGTTTTCATACCCAAACACTGATTGAGGTTTCTGCTTTACATTAAATTGCAAAAAAAAAAAAAAAGGCAGGTGAGCAGTTTTGTTCCTTTATGAGGAATAACTTGTAGAGACTGTACTCTGTTATGACAGACACACCACATGCCAGATAACAACATGATTGTGATTTACCAAGGAATTATTTATGACACCTTGTTGTCACGACTTTATTATTAGAGGTAATAAAATGGTTTCAAATGATCATTATCTACTTACAAAGAATTACCTATAGATATATAGTGAGTTATAATTATGGTCCTCCTAGAGGGAGTCACAGAAGAGTTCAGTAAGATTTTCACTGCACGCTAAATACAAAACCCCCCTTTTTCACACTTGTTGTGGATGTGACTGTCAGATCTGCTGTTGTGGAAAATTCAAAATGATTTAATTTAACTTAAGGATGAAAAAGTGGCTCGTCTTCTCGATGTGTTTCGAGGTTTGTCTGGTGGAACATTTGCCCCTGAATCATAAAATTGTTTGAGTGTCTTGTTTTAATATGAACTCTCTGAACATGACTGATTGGCATTGCTAAAAACTTCTGGCACCCAACCAGATAACTACATTGAAGTGTGCGGAATTCCCCTCTAAACATCAGTAGATCACTGAGTAGATTAAAGATGAGGTCAGTGCTTTTTGTTTTAAAGACAGAACTTTTTTTCTTTATGTTAATTGCTTACAAAATGAAACATCTGCCTAGAATATTTGGTCTCTGTTGCGGCCCATCGCTGCGCTGCGTAAACAAGAGAAAAATTAATCAGATGAATAAAAATCTATTTGAATCTTGGACTATAACATCGAAAAGTGCAGTACTAATTTTTTATTCCTATGTTATTTATATTCCTGATAATCAATACTGCATGTTTCTATACTACACCTGATAATGTCTATTCGTCTTTCATTCTATTATATATATTTTAAAAAGTCTATTTTATTCCTTATACTTTTTTTTTTTTTTTTTTACTGATAATCTCTTTATATTGCTTATGTTTTGCTTTAGCACAATTGGTATTACAGTCAATATAATAAAGCACACTTACTCCTAAGCCTGAGTGTTTTAAAGATGTGGATTTGTAAATGGTTGTTTGCTTAGCATAAGGTAACATCCACTAAAATCACAGAGTACACCTTTAATTTTAAGCGACATGCCTAGTTGTGCATGAAGACCACGTGTCAGAACACATGGTGAGAGATATGGCTGTCAGTCTTACACAACTGTACTAATCATGCAACATGACCCTGAACTTTACCTGTTCTTCAATTCACGCTTATAAAAGTCGGCTTATTGCCAACAGATTATATGGCCTACTCCTTGGAGGCACCACCTCGCAACTTAAAAACTTAAGTTTTCCATTTCCTGTTTAGATAATATAACTGCAAAGTGAATTTATTGAACACAACTGTCAATATACTGTGGCATAATTACAGAATCAATCCATTGACTCCACCTTATAAAGGCAAATATTTAATGATGCATGTGGTGTGCTGCAGTCAAAATTGATTATTGTTCTTTTTTTGATAAACGCGGAAAGCTCAGCTTTTATTAATTTAAATAATAATTTAAAGAAAACATCTAAACCATGAATATGTTGTTAGTTCCTGTTATAAAACATCAGCACTTCTTTCTTTAAATGAATAATTACAAAATTGTGTGTAAACTTGGTCATAGCGATGGGTTAACACTCCTATATTGCATCACTTTTACATAATAAAACCAGAACGAATTGGACATGCTTAGAACGTTGCTTTGTATTGAGGAAGGGGTTGCATTCCAGCTGGAGTCTACAATTAGCTCCTAATTAGATGTCCTAACATAAGATTTCCAACATCCGATCAAAGAAACCAATAGGAAACATTCCCCTTGACTTGAAGTGACTAATTGTAAACTCAGATTGGTTTCCTTACCTGATGTCACTTTAACATGGCTGTCTCCAGCATTAGCAATAAACAAACTATTACTTTTTTTATTTTAAATGAGTTGTACTATATTGGCAAACAGTTCAGAGATCGCTCGTTACATTTTTAATATAGGCTACAGTTAGCTGTTTTGAGGTGACGTACAGTACACCAACTGATTGTATGATTTGGATTGTCGCGTTTGTATGACATCACTCTGTGCTCTCTCCTCCTTTCAGCACTATGTTTAGATGACGGTGCAGAGGTAATGTTCGACTTAAAATTTTATAGCAAACTTGTTTTAACATTTAAATTAACCCTCGTCGTGTAACTTGCACATCGGCAGTGTCATATTAACTCTTCCTTAACTGCCAAAAGAAAAAAAAAAGTGTCAATAATTAAACGTACACATTTCCCCGTTGTGATGTAACTGTGAGGCTCAAATCCAGCACCAAACTGTGAGTCAGAACTAATCATGTATTAGAAAACAGATCAGCACTATATCTGTCTAAAATAGTAGACAATGCTTAACTGGTAAAACTGTTAACCCCAAACTGGTAAAGTGGACATTCTAAAAGCGATAAGCGTGGACAATCCAAAGCCATGTAAACTGATGGTGTGAAAAATCCTAAACCAGTAGCATGGATAAAGCTAAACTGGTAGAGTTGACAACAGCAAACGTGTTGTGTGCACAATCCTAAATCGATAGTGTGGACACTAAGTAAGTCTGGACTTTAAGTTTTGATTTATTTTACTGCTTATGAAAAAGAGATAAAGAAAGAGAAATAAAGATAAAAAACGATATACAGAGAAATAGAAAGGAGAAGAGGCAGAAAAAGTCACAGACAGAAAGATCAAAAGTAATAGAGCCAGACAGCGAGATAAAGTTGGAAAAATAGACACAGAAGAACAAAGAGACGGACAGAGAAAAAAAAGGAGGCAGAGCAAAAGACAGGAGAACTTTTAACCAGACTGACCCAAGTGGACTCTATAATGAATCAGTACACATTCAGCTCGAGTTCCTGTGGTAATGAATGTCTTTAATGGTGTTCTGTCTCACACACACACACACACACAATCTCATAATTCAGTGTTAATGAAGAGAGCTCTACAGAGAGCTAGTCTTTGAGAGGAAACACACTGTCACTCACAGAGCAGAATGCTAATCACCAGCGAGTGAAGACACGGGATATGAAGGATGTCACGAGCTAATTTTCCATCCAAATGTTTTGCAAATGTTAAGCAAATTTCCACAAAGAAGCAAATATTTATCACCTTATCACATGTTTAATAAATATTCATACAGTTTTATCATAACTTACGTTATCTTTGCTAGCACGCTAGCCATCTTTTATACATAATCAGATGCTTTTCTTTAAGATTGGCTAGCTTGCTAACAAACTCACAGTTCATCTTCACACAACTGTTATCCAAAGGCCTTTTAAATTAGATCACACAAATAATAGCTACACTAATCCTATCTATCTTGCTATCCAACCTAGCTTCTAATTTAAAATGCACATTTATTATTTTTTTTATTTTAAAAATGAACCAAATGTTAGCAACTGGTACCTTTTGCAGAATTTACAGTTTATTTGATGCTAGCTTGCTTGCTAGAGACCTTGGTTATTCGTTTAAATTACACAATTAATGGATAACCTGGTCTTAGCTAGCACTCTATCAAAATACTGGTTATAGTTATGCTAATGCTAGCTTTCTATCAAGGTTTTATTCTTGAAAATAAAGTTAACCCAGCGCTAGCTTGCTTATAAAATCCATCGTTTAGTTTAATTAAATGATTTGTGGATAATTAGTAATATAGTAGTACTAATTATCCAGCTAGTACTAGTGCTTTCCATTAAACTAGCCTTTCCCTAGCCTTAGCCAGCAAAACTGGCAATAACTGCTCTAGGTTACAGATTTAATAATTAATAGGTAATCCAATGCTCGCACTATAGAAATTTACCTGCCATTTGCTAACTTGCTAGCTTAATTTTTTTTTTTTTTAAATATGGGTTTTATGTTATCTTGATGCTAGCTAACTTACTAGTAAACTTTGCTTGTAGTTTACATAACAAATTTAATAGATAACACAAAACTAGTGATCTCAACTACTGGTTTTACTTAAACTATAATTTTAGGATTACCATAAGCTAATTAACAGACTTGATTGGTTGATAATGTTGAATATCGCTGAACAGCATACAAAATAGTATCCAATAATTTGACATGCTAATATGATCTGACGAAGTAGGCAGGTAAATGGTGCTCAGTGAATGCTAACAAGCAGCTAATCAGGCCCTCAGGTGTGATTAAAGTTAGTTAGCTAGTGAATTTTCACCAAAATAGTGCAATATTTATTGCCTATTGGCGATAGTCAGGTGAAAATCGAAGAATTGGTTAGCTAATGCTAGCTAAAATCACAATAGCTAACAACTTGTGTGTGGTGATAAAATGTCGGAGACACCTTAGCGCTACACCTGGGGAAGATAGAGGATGTTAAATAGACCTGAATATTGTGGGAAACCACTCATTAAAACTTAATAGCTAATGAACACTGCCTAATTAGCAGGATGCACCTCTGGCTAAGGTGTAGGCTAATACAATGAAGGTAAAAATAAAAAAAAATCAATTAGAATGTTTCATTATGTAAGAAACATTAAAATTTCCTGCTTTATCAAATGCTAAAAGCTTAAATGTTTAAGCAGGTTATCTTAATTAGCTAGGACATGGTTTAGCTGTTTTGAAAATTCCAAATAAATTTAGATTACTATAGTTCAATGACAATAAATAGAATATGTTAAATTGGACATGAATATTCTGTAAAAACCAATTAAGAAACTAATTGCTAGCTAAAGTAAGCTAATTTGCTGGATAAAATTCTGGTTAAGGTGTAGGCTAATACACAATAAACAAATTAAAATGTTCAGTTATGTAGGAAACATTAAAATTTCCTGCTGTGTCAAAAACAATTCTTTAGCATGCTAGCTGAAGTAGCTAGCTAAGACATGGTCTAGCTATAACATTAGTTTAAATGGGAAGTCCAAGTAAATTCGGATTAGATTAACAATCTGTATTAGATCACAAACAATAACCTGAAGCAACAACATGGAGTTAGTTATTTTTAGCTATGTTAGCTAGAAGTGTTACAGCTAAAGCACAGCTAACGTTAGCTTACAGGTCAATCGGCTAATATAACATTAGAAGATAGCTAGTGGAAACTGTGAGTCAAAGAAGCTGCTGTTATAAAATTTTATTTCAAGCAACAAAATTGGTGTTAGATGTGTGCTTGCTAGCTAAGTTTATCCTGCATAAGAGGTTTTAAAGCTAGCTACTACCCCACATCTTGGTGTCGTGATGATTTTATAAATACTCCGGACCCGCTCACTTTAAGACACGAGTACCAAAACAGTACCATGTACAGTATAACGAATAAGATGCACTGCTGATAAATAAAATTTGCAAATATTTGCATAAAACCAATGGATGGAAATGGACACTATAGAAATAGAAGAGAAGAGACAGGAGAAGACATTTATTCGAAGGAAATTTAAGTCAACTACATCTAGCTAGAGCGCTAACAGAGAGAGAGGGAGAGAGAGGATGGCTCAGTTGTTGCCGTCCCCTCCTTCACTGTCTTGCTGGTCGCTGGTCCACAGGGTCAGGTTGTCTCTGAGCAGCTGCATGATGAGCGTGGAGTCCTTGTACGAGTCCTCGTTGAGATTGTCCAGGTGTCCGATGGCCTCGTCGAATGCCTCCTTGGCTAGCTGGCACGCCTGCTCCGGGGAGTTCTGGATCTCATAGTAGAAGACGGAGAAGTTGAGGGCCAGGCCGAGGCGGATAGGATGCGTAGGAGCCATGTTCTTGGCGATGTCGAACGCCTCCTTGTAGGCGGCCTCGGAGGCGCTGACAGCAGTGGCACGCTTCTCTCCGGTGCCCACTTCGGCCAGATAGCGCTGATAGTCGCCCTTCATCTTCAGGTAGAAGACTTTACTCTCCAGTTGGCTTTCGTCACAGCTCTTGATGAGGTAGCTGTCGAGCAGCGAGAGAACATCCTGGCACACGCCCTCCAGCTCCTTCTCGATGGTCTCGCGGTAGGCGCGCACCAGCTCCAGCTTCTTCTCACTGCCATCCTGCGCTGCGGTCTTCTGCTCGATGCTGGAAGTGACACGCCACGATGAGCGCCGTGCACCCACCACATTCTTATACGCCACTGAGAGCAGGTTGCGATCCTCGTTCGACAGCGGCTCGTTCAGCTCAGTCACCTGAGGAAAGGAAAGAAAAAGGGGCTGAATGTGAAACGTGGCCTATAAATAAACTTCATGTACACATGCGACATTTCAACAGTCACGTTTAGAGTTCTGGTCTTTATCATATTTTATCTGTTTTTTTTTTTTGTATGCTTGCCTGTCTTTCATCTCATCCATCTATACATCTCCCTTTCTGGTTCGTCTCAGTTCTTCTATGCATGTCTTTTTGTCTGCTAGTCATCTACCGGTGACCTTTCATGTTTCTATCGCCCTGAGCTCACATGAGCAAGTAATTGGGTATGAATCGACAAAATGACAAATCCATATAACTGCCTTGAACGATTCCATGAACCAATCCTGATCCAACATTTCCTTCAGTTCACCACTAGGGGCACTCTTGTCAGTATAATAACCAAGAACAATAAAATATAAACAATTTTCTTATTTTTCCTAATTCCTCCCAAAATTAGAAATATTTGGAAAACAATTAGCAAAATGTTTTTTTTATAACACTTAAAAAAAAAAAAAAAAAGAAGAAGAAGCTTTAAAATATCTAGTTAGTGTAGAAGTGTGGTTTAGGTTACTTAGCCAAATCCTATACATGTTCTGCTCGTAAACCTCTTTTTTTAAATTATTTTTTATTTTATTTATTTATTTTTTATTTAGTTTTATTTTTTTTTACAGTAAATCAACTAAGAATCATCACTGTATTCTGACAATAAATGACCCAGCAATTAAGCTAGTGTGAATTCAAACAATCAATATTTACATGAATTAGTAGGTAATTTAATTTGTGCTTAGCTATCTTTAATCCATCTAATAGCAAATTAATAAACACTGAGCAACCCACGCCCATAAGCAACGAGTAGCAGGAGACAAACTAGAAGTGACACGAACGACTAAATATTTATAAAAATGTGTGCTTACAGAACTGCAATGCAAATCGAATCGGCCCCTGGGTATCATGATAATATCGTAACAAGTCATCTCTCATGATACCCCGATATACATCTATCGATCGATCTCAGCATCTGTGTCATCATATTAGAGGCTGTATGACCCCTGCACCCTGATAATTGTCAGTTACCTCAATGCAGCAGTGTACAAAAAATAACAATAAAAAAGGGTAAATTATTATTTACACATACGGATTTCCAGATTTGTTTTTTTTTAAATTGAAGAACACCTTAAAAGAAACCGTAAATATGTTATTATCTATCCTGGAATTTTATATTACAAAAGAAAAATAACTTGTACTCTAGCATGACAGAAGGTTATCCCGGAGAAAAAGGAAGACGTGCTCGTGTGTCGGTGAGCTGACTGCAAGATTTAAATGCGACAAGGTGTTTCTGATGCAACATCACGTTTATTCACACATTAAAACTATGACTACTCCTGTGTTCCCATTGAGGACGAATCTCGCTATTTATGCAGCATTTCTGTGCTGCGGTCATAATCATGATATAGCAATTTGTGCAGTGTAATTCTCCTTATTGCAGGCAAATCACTGTGCTCTTAGTCTCCTTTGCCCACAAGAGGTCAACGGATGTGTCAAGGATCAATTTCTGAAGTCAAATCCAGCACAAAACGTATTAAGGAATACATTATATTGTTAACAATATTAGATAGATTATAGTCCAGTTAAATAAATATATAATTATTTGGCTATATACAGTACATGCCTATGTTTTAATTCTGATTTCATCATCGTCCCGACCTTGTGTCCAATGTCAAGGGAGCGTCTGCACACTTGGTGCATCAGGATGAGAAGATTACACTGTCAGAAAAAACAATCTATATATTTTAAAATCTGACTTTAAAACAGACATCATTAAGGACTGTAGATCACATCATAGGATTTGGGCATCCTTTTGTGCAATTGGCTTTACTGCTGACGGACGGATGCTTACATCTCTTCTTCATCGCTCAGCTGACCAAGAACCCATGAGATATACCCTAAATACCCTAATTTTTAATAGATAAAATGCTAAAAAAAAAAAAAAAAAAGATTAGAAAATTAAATTGCATAATACAGTGATACTATGATATGTAATTTTTTTGTTTTTTCAATTTATAATTCATAGAAACAAAGCATTATCTAAATAAGCTTAAATATCTGAGATATTTTATAATCCTTTTATCTTACATTTTCTATCACAAAGAGATGCTCCAGCAGTGACAAAAGACAAGGTTGCCAGATCGAACCATTATCATTTTTATTTCAAAGTATTTTTCACCTTTCACCAATCATCTTAATGCCTTCTTGAAATCGAGTTTAGTTTTAAAACATTTACCTGTACTATTTGACTAAATTCCTCGGGTATAATTTTATCCAAATCCGTATATGAATTAGACGAATCTGGCAACCCGGGATACAGAAGCAGTAGCGGTGGATATGTGCTGCTGCATGGAATTACACTGCATGATGATGGTGACAGGTTTGATGCATGCACACACAAGGATTAAACATCCCGTACTGCAATTCTAAAAATAAAAACGATAAAAATACCACACAATTATTTCAGAGTCTCTGTCTCTCACCAGCTTCATGGCGGCGGCCATGTCATCGTAGCGCTCCGCCTGTTCGGCCAGCCGAGCCCTCTGGATGAGCTGCTCTCTGTCTGCCATCTTTCAGCGCTTGTCCTTTTTTATATAGTATATATTATATCTAAATCTGGTCAACACAAGTTTGTCTTTTTATTCCTATTCTTTTATTCAGCCTTTCCCTCTCTCTGCTGCAGCGTCCTGCTGTCAATCCTGCTCACACAAGGGCTGGGAAAGGGGGCGGGGGTCTAAGCTCGGTCTATTTCAAGGGTGACGTCACGCACTAAAAATAGCCAGGACGGAGGCTCAGGAGTGCGCATGCGCAGTGGTGCTGCCGTTGCAGCGTTCAGGCGGATGTGCTGTAGTAGTAAATTGATGCTGTTCTGAATGCAGTGTGTGGGTTTCTTTCTTTCTTTCTTTCATTTCCCTTCACATCATTACAATGTATGAACAATAAACTGGCTGTGTGCATTTCTGACTATATTAACTTCCAAACAGTGATTTTTTTTTCTTAGACTGATAGTATTCCTACAATAGAGAAATGAATATACTTCACCAATTTACTTACACTACACAAAATATGTCAATATAATCATGACTTCATGACAAATAATGCTGAGTCCGGATAAGGGCATCCACCAAATGCTACGAGACGGTATCAAAAATTTTAGAGACGTCAACAGATGGCAGCACAAGGCTGCACGCGCAGTCACAGGGAGCGCCAACTTCTGTGAGTCAGTGTGCCAAAAGATTTGATCTTCAACGAGTTCAACCCTAGAAAATGCACATTCGCGGCATTTTCTTCTGTCTCATCAGGATTAAGCAGAAGGAAGTTAATTAGCATCCAGTCTCTTATATCCTTTACTCATTGCTCAATTTTAGCAAGCTGGTTTTTCTCATCTGGTTTTGCTGAGACATATAATTGTGTGTCGTCAGCATAACAATGAAAACTAATATCATGCTTACGGATTATGTTGTCCAAAGGAAGCATGTAAATGGAAAAAAGCAGTGGGCCTAAAACCAGACCATGTGGAACACCCAACTGCATCAAGAAGTCAGGGCCAGGCCGTCAATAGCGAATTCTATTGCCAAGTTTTAAAGCGACTGAGGAAGGACGTACCGCATAAGTGACCTGATCTGTGGCGCGCAAATCTCAAACCGTTTTGATATCCCCTCGCATGAATCTAAATGTAAAATATGTGCCTCCGAGTGGCGTAGTGGTAAAGTGCTCGCCCCAACAGTTTGGACATCATTGTGTAGATATAGGATTATAATTTCCATTCGTTTGAACCAAAAGGCCCTAACCTGTTCCAGCATGACTTTGCTTCTGTGATGACGTTTTGTGGAAAGGATGATTGAATTGTGAGAACTCGAATGTCCTGCACAGATCCCAGAGCACCTTCAGGGTGAACTGGAGTCCTCTCGACATCCTAGTATCGCTGCCTGACCTCACGAATGCCCTTGTAGCTGAATGAACAGCAAAGAGCTCGTCTAAATCTGTAACCAGATATTTAATGTCCAATGTTAAGCTAATACAATGGAAGTGATGGACATTTTGCCATATAGTGAACCTTATGTCCACTTTGCTGGGCTTGAATTCATTTTTCAGTGAGCGCTTTATTCTAGTCAGGAGTCCATTCCAAGAAGACAAGCAAGGCAAGAGATGTCATCCCATAAGGGAGGCTAGTAGTTCAACCCCACACACACATTCACACACACACACTCACTCACACATAGGGGCAATCCGCAATGTCCAATCCACCTTGTATAAGGAGGACATGAGCAAATATTAAGTGGATGGTGTACATTCTTAACACGGTGATGGAATGAGTGGATCCGGAACGTTTTGAGTCCGTCTTCGAACCCTCTGGAGTGTGCGTCTCTCAGGGGGCGCTGGAGTTCATTTTCTCCACACAGTTCTCCCAGAAGCTCACGAGTCGGTTGTCCTTGTTGGTGCAGAAGTCTGTGAAGTCTCGGAGGAGACGCTCGGCGAGCTTTTCGTCTCCCAGGACGCCGGTGCGCCACGCTTTGGTCAGCATGGTGTTGTAGGCCCAGTGGTACCCGACGCGCTCTTCGGGGCCAAACAGACTCTGACTGGCTGAGGAGGCGGAGTTGCGGCGACGCCTCTGCTGACCTCCTTGGTACTTCCTCTTCGAGTAGGGCAACTGCATGAACACGGTTCCTGAACAGGAAGAGGAAGAGATCATTTAACAAATGGAATATACGGTATGGAAGACCAGACAGAAAAGTGACTTGGAAGAACTTGTACTGTTTCTATTCCAGTCCCAAATGTACTTATGTATAAATAAATGTATTAGCTAGCGCACTGAAAGGATCAAAGTGCAGACACTTCGTTTGACCAGAAATCTAGCTAACATAATGTTCACAATGTCCACAAGGGGGCATATCAGACTCAAAACATCCCCAGATTCAAAGTCGTACTTTAACATTTTGCGATTTTAAAGCACAAGCTTTGGTTTTCTCTTCAACTTTCCACCTTTAGTGTGATTGATGTCATGACTGTTTCACTAGAAATTTTAAATTATCTTGAAGATCAAAAAATAAAACATGTATGAACTCAATACTTTTGCGATGATACTTGATAACAATCCGGATTAGTGCAAAAGTATATGAAGTGAGACATGATGTCATGTGGTATAAGCTGCAGAGGCAGTGTGACATCACGACACACTGGCGTATTAACCGTACTATGCAAGTTTCTTGCAGTAATTTCTGACGTGAACAAGCAACAGTCTGAAAACACTGCGAGACGTCGTCCAGGAGCGGGACTGCTAAAGGCTGTCTAGGAGATAAATCAGCGCGCTTCACGTCAAACCACAACTGATCAGCCTGAAATCTGGACCAGTTACAAAAGAATAAATGTAATAAATGTATAATCTGATCCGGGGGTTACCATCAGGTCGAGTCCACACAGTGCCTCCCCAGCCTTAAACACACTGAGCCTTTATTTTAAACGTGACCGTGAACATTTTTATATATATGTTACCTGTGACGTGGATGTACTGAGGCTTGTTCTCCGCAGGGAAGCTGAAAGCCGAGGCTGAAAATTTATCCTGGACAAATCCGAACCTGACAGACGGAAAGAGTCGTTTGAGGGCTGCACGAACAGAAACAAACGTCAGCACTTTAAACGGGTTTGTTCCAGGTTACCTGTAAAGGATGGCTTCCTGGAAGAGCTGCATCCGGTCCCAGTACGTCTCTGGTTCGAACCCTGATGGAGACAGAATGATATCAGGATCATTAACACCAAAACGTGTCACGGTTGAGGGCGACGACACTTAAATGAAAGCTGGCGGATTTTGCAGTAGACAGAAAGCAGACAAGAGCGTAATTCATGAGTCTTACATCAAGTGTGTAATGATTCAGACTTTCTGCTTGCACACTGGTCGCTATAATAATAATCAAGTCAAAGCTCCAGTGCAAACCTCTTACCGTCAAACAGGTTGTCGCTGGCGTCTTTGAGCAGGCACTGGATGTTCAGGGGGATGAAGAGCTGAGCACGCAGCGGGTCTCCGTACAGATTCGAGGGCAAAGCGAACGGCACCTCCAGCACCGGTACCAACAGGAAACCGCACGACGCAGCCTTCCTGTGCCAGCCTTGCACCTGACAGGACAACGTCACGCACATTTTATAGCACACACACACACACACACACACAGCTCGGTTTAGGAAGGAGATGAAGCCGATCACTGACCATCTCGAAGAGCACCGCCGCCGTCACGGCCATCCAGTGCAGCTTGATCTCAAAGGCCGTGTTGGGCGAGAAAGTGCCGTGGTAGTAGCAGCTACACCACTCGGTACGATCGCTCCGGTTGTTCACGTCCACGTCCAGAGTGACCGTCTTCTGCTCCGGTACTGTAGCAGCTGTGAGAGAGAGCGAGAAATGAAAAGAGACAAAAAAAAAAAAAAGAAACAAGCGGTGGTCAAAAATCGAAACAAGAGAGACAGAAGATGAGATGATAGAATGAATAAAAGAGAGATAGAGATGAATATAAAGTGTGGCCAAGAGAACAAAAATAAAGAGGTTCAAAGACAGAGAAGAAGAAATACGGAAACAGGACGGAGAGAGGAGGAGAGACATTATATGATGAATGACAAAAACATGAAACACCTCAACTGATAATGGAGTACATTATCAGCTTAACGAGCTGAATTGATAGGAGATTAAGTGGGCGGGGCCACGTGAAAGCTAATATGCACCTAGCAGGGCGGCGGCTTGGCTGCGTCCCCCGAAGCTGCGGCTAAACGAGCTGTGTCGGCTGGCGTACGAGGCGGGTCGGCTGGGCAGCCACGGCAGCAGGAAGGCCGGCAGGTCACACGCCCGACGCTCCTCCAGCGCCAGCGCCACCTCGAACCACTTCCTCTGGAACAGCGCCAAGTCCTCGAGTGCCGCCGTACAGATAGCACCGCTACACAGAGCTGAGGGGTGGGGACAGGCATTAGCAACGTGAAAATGATTTAAAAAACTAGAAACCAGTAGAAAGATTCTTGGCTCATGTCCCTGACGTGGCGCTCACCTTTCTCAGTGTCCTTGTCCACAATTCTGTAGAAGTAGAAGCCGTAGACGAATGTGCGCATGGCCTCGCCGGACGCGTGTGTGATCAGGCCTTCTTCTAGCATTTTCTAATGAAACAGTAGTACGGAGAGAGTAGCACTCTGCTTTAGTATTAAGTCTCTGGTGATTTGTTTCCTTCACCTTCATCAAATCCTAATCAAACCTGCGAGTTCTTACTACGTACCTGCATGATCTCTACACCGATGCCCTGTGTGGCCACGTTCTCCACAGTGTTCATCAGCCAGTGCACCACCTCAGCGCTGATGAAGCAGTTAGGGGGCAAACCCTTCTGCTCAGGCAGCAGCTGCACCCCGGTACTGCTTACACACACACACCATGTACGTATGTCACATCATTAATGATCAACAATATTAATAGAAAGACCACCTGGCGGTGTTGGCATGCTTACTTCGGTTGTTTGATGGCCTCCAGTATCTCCAGCATGGTGCAGGACGAGGACAGGATGCCCTGCTGAGCCCTAAGTGGAGAAGTCCTTTATTAGAGAGCATCAGCACGTTTAGGGAAAAAAGTATCCACAAGTTAAGAATGTAGTGTACTCTTAGCAGAGGTGTGTAAAGTACGCAAATCCTGTATCTGGGTAAAGGTAGAGATTCCCTAGGGTAAATAGTCAAAGTATCAAAAATACAGGGCTTGTATCGCAAGTGTTGCGTTATTATGCGCATCTTGAAGGATTCCCACTTTAAACACTGCAGTTATGTAACACAACTCGGTGAAGTAAAAGTACAGATATTTGCTGTATTTGATTAGAGTAAAAGTAAAAAGTATACTCCCTCTAATAAATCTACTCAAGTAACGAAGAAATGCATGAAATACTTACAGTACATCAGAACCTCGGATTACAAGCATAATTTGTTCCTAGAAGCGGGCTTGTGTATCAAAACACTCGTAAACCAAATCGTATTTTCACATAAGAAATAATGGAAACTCAAATTATTCGTTCCACTGCCCCAAAAAATAAATACATAAAAATAATTAATACAAAATATAAAAATAAAGCAAATTAACCTGCATAAATCCAGAAGTTTTCGATTGTGTGCGCAGGCGCTGTGTTTGTGTGTGTGAAGCTAAAGTAAAAGGAGAGGAGGAATGAGCCCCTCCCCTCTCCCCCTTCTTGTCTTACACAGTAACCCTTCCTCTCTTATTTGAGTTTCACACACACGCACACACACTGTTTAATCAGGAAAATAAACAATAAATCTCTCTTATGACTCTCAAATGAGCAACACACTATCAGGATCATTGCTGTAAAGTAAAAATAAAACAAATGGATCTTGAACCTCTCTGATGAGACTTTCTTTTGCTTTATACGCGCGCACACGTGTGTTATAATAAACAGTACACGCACACTGTACACACGCATACAAACACAAAATAAAACACAAACGCGTGGTCACAGTGTTATAGTAAACAATACATGCGTGCACGGATGTTGATTATACCAGTAAGAGATGAGCACTAAGACCGAGCAGGGGAGACGATTACCCACAATTCCGGAACGCAAGAGAGGGAACAACTGTTGGCTCAGTTGTGATCATGTGACGCTCGGCGTCAAAACAAGACGCGTATGCGTGATACATGATACGTGGTACTCGTAAACCAAGACTTGCTCATTTTTCAAGTCAAAATTTATTTTAAATCTTTGCTCGTCTGGCGGAACTCTCGCAAACCAAGTTACTCACAATCTGAGGTTCCACTGTACAGTAATGAAGTAAGGCGATTACCTCTGGTTCTTAAAGACCAAATAAATCTTTTACACTGCGTATATTTTCGACATTTGCATTTACCCCGGTTCAGGACCGGAAGCGCCAGTCTCTGAAGCTCCGCCCACCACCATCTTGTCAGTCGAGACATTCCCTGCTTTCTCTGTTGACCCAGAATCAGCAGGATTGGCTGCAGGAGACTCAGCGGGCATCTTCAGGAAGTTAACACAGAGTTAAATAGTTTGTAATAAATAGTAATTATTTCTACATTCTACAACATCCACTGTTACATCTACTGACATGCAAAGAATCTGAATCTACATGTTTATAATATGGGGAGAAAAAAGAAAGGACATGCAAGGTTAGGGCTGGGTGATGCGATGATACAATGTTGACATGAAGATAACTTTAATCTCTATACACCTTTCTCATTTGAGCTATTGCAGGTTTCACGATATCTCTTTAGAGAATAAATTAATACAACAAAGTTAATACAACAACTTAGTTTTGTAAGCCTGATATAAAACCTGATCATATCACTATACTGAATCCCTTACTCACTGTACCCACTTTATGATGATGTTTTTTTTTATTTTATTTGAAAGCCGTTCAGACACATACACACACACACGGCCATGAAAGACAAACACGGACAACAAAGTGGTCATGCCTAGTTCGTGCAAGGAGGAAACGAGAGCCCGAGGACATTACTGACCTGAGAGTGAGACAGGTAGGACGAGCGAGGGCTACGAATAAAATCCAACATGAACGCAGCGTCCTGTCAGCATACAGGAGAAAGAAAAGACAAAGCCATAGAGAGAGAGAGAGAGAGAGAGAGAGACGGAGAGACAGAAGAACCCAGGAAGTTGAAGGTGAACGCTCGGCAGAAACCCTGCAGGACTTCAGCACTGTACACTTTCAATTCCGCATCCATACGTTCGATAAAAGTGTTTATGTGGCCATTTAATAATGACTCATAAAAGCTCAATTAAAGCAAATATAAATTGTTAATGATGTTATCAGTTAATCCTGTTAACTGATAACATCATTTATTTGTATTTACATTGAAGTGAACTATGAATCTATTCATATCATGTTATAATGCATTCATAAGGCATCGCACATGTAATTATTTATGAGAATTAGACAATATTCAGTGAGAGGCGTTCAAGTCAAACCGGGACTTTTGGTTTTTGCACTTCTCCCAGTGTTTCACTAGTGCTTGGATAACATCAAGGTAAAAAGTTCTCTCTGTACGCACATCTGAAACACCGGCCTCCCAGGAACTCCTTTAATGATCCTTTCCTTTAATGCTAAAATCAGCCTGGTTTGATCTGGTTTGATTTTTTCAGGACAGTGCACAACCAAATTCTCACCAACACCACTTATTATTATTAATATTAACATTAGTATTAGTTACTGCCGCATCCCCTCTACAGTCCTGACCTCACTTCCAGCTATTTCCACACGTTTGGGCGCAAAATCCCATCCTGAAAATCTGACACCGGAGACTCATAGATTTATAGGAGCGACACTGGCACGGCTGCTGGGACAGAAAGTACACCTGGCACACACACACACACACACACACACAAACAGTACAACGGCACTCACGCTTGTGCAGTTCTACTTAATCAACAGCAAACCAGTCAGAACTAAAAACCTTAACAGTACTACAGGACGAAAAGTTACTAGATTCATCATTCAGCTTTATGAGTCTGTGCTGGCTTTCATTTCTGCTCTCATACACCCGTTTTAGTTCATAAGCAGGATGTAAACTGTGCAGTTCTGATTTCCTGCTGCTTAAAGATTTGAAGGTTAAAAAATAAATAAATCAAGGAAGAGAAAAAGCAAAAGAATAAATAAATCACCAAACCACCACACACACACACACACACACACACACACATTAAATCAAGACGTGACATGATTTAGGAGAAAAAGGCTTAAGAAATGTTTGAAGATCTTTTTTTTTGTTTGTTTAAATAAGCAATATAAATTTCATAAAAATTACAAATAAAATAAATTCAATATTAAATAAATCTTTAAGTTGTTTTTACATAGCATGACAAACTTGACCTCTTATGGAAACTGATTTATTATTATTATTATTTTTTGTAGTTTTAGGCACTCTGAAGTGAGTCACAGAGTCCCCTGTGTGTGTGTGTGTGTGTGTGTGTGTGTGCGCGTGTTTGTGTATGTGTGAGCAAACAAAAACATAATTAGATTTTTTAAAAATATTTGTTTCATTTCTGTCCCTTTTTCAAGATTTTTTCTAGTGGTTGCTTAAACTAAAAAGTTAGATGAGTTAGATCCCTCCCCCCCCCATTGTGACCTCATATAAGAACATCCCCCCACCACCAGTCCTGCTGCTGTTTAGTTCTGTTGTCATGTCTGTAGGGGCGTGGCTCAGCAGTAGCTCATTTACATTTACATAGATCTTTGAGCGCTATTAACACACACATTTGTTAACTTGTTAAACATGTAAACATAGTAAAACATGGGACCTTTAAACACCTGTAAGACTGTTTATAAGAAAAAAAGTAAAAAAAAAAAAAAAGCAAGGGTCTCTGGAGTCACTTGACACCCTATAAACAAATCCAGACAGAAGATGGAGAGGAATAGAGCGCACAGAAACGTGTGTGTGTGTGTGTGTGTGTGTGTTAGATATTTTGCTTGTTAGCTATTCCCTTTGGTTTCCCCCTGTTTTCTTGTTAGTTTTTTTCTTAAGTCAGAGTCTGTATTCCTTTTTAAATAAAGTTTTTATCATTTCTTTTTCTTGTTAGTCTTTATTAACTGTTTCCCTCGTTAGCTTTATTTCCTTGGAAGTTGTTCCCTTGTTGGATATTTGTTTTTGTCTCATTTAGCTGTTGTCTTGTTATTTTTCCTTTGTTAGCTATTTTCTCATAGATTTNAAGCAAGGGTCTCTGGAGTCACTTGACACCCTATAAACAAATCCAGACAGAAGATGGAGAGGAATAGAGCGCACAGAAACGTGTGTGTGTGTGTGTGTGTGTGTGTGTGTGTGTGTGTGTGTGTGTGTGTGTGTGCGTGTGTGTTTCACTCCAACGTGATCCTCAGGGTCATGTTGGAGTGAAACACACACGCACGTACACGGCTCTCTTCACATTTAAAACAGTCTGTCACCTTTCTAGGGCTGTCAACGTAAGTAGTTGCCATGGCAACACCAGCAGCAGCATCATTGAGTGAGGTGTTGGTTTTAACCACCGCATGCTGAGAGGAAGCCTGCTGCTCTTCCAGAGTCCTGCGGAGAGAAATTAAGTGTGTGAGGGTGTGTGTGTGTTTCACGCCAACATGACCCTATAGATGTGCTTTTAATTGAGGACATTAATTTATGTATTAATTGTTGTGTTAAAGGTGCAGTGAGCGAGACTCAGCTCTGTGCTCGTTAGTGTCACAGTTCAGACTCTTCCATGCTCATCAGACTTCTGACTTGATGCTATTACCATGGCAACATGCGGAGTTTGACTTACTTGTGAGTCTGATCCAGTTCCAGCAGTGTGGAGAGAGCCGAAGCGCCTTTCTTTACCAGCTGGGGCGCTATAGGCTCTGGGGTGTAAGGAGAGATCGGAGACGTCACCTGGATCCCCTTGATGGCCGCACCTTTCTGTCAACAACAAGGGCAAAGAAAACTTCTACTTTACACACTCCGTGTCTGTAAAGGAGGCGTGGCCTCTATGCTGTCAGAAGGCGGGGCCTCGACATCCCACCCGCCTCCTCATCCACTCACCCGGATGATCCGATCAGATCGATGTCGCCGCCGGATTCTGTTCAGCCCCTCCAGGAAGCGTATGAAGCCATCGAGCAGCGCCCAGTCTCCGGTCCCTGTCGCCGCCCCCGGGCCCTCCCCGTACACGTCCCAGTGGCCCTCGCCGTCCGCGACCCGCCTGGCCCCGCCCGCCGGGAGCAACAGGAAGCGGGTGCGCCAGAACTTCAGCGAGTCGATGAGACTGAAGAGAAGAGTGAGAGATGGAAGTCAGGACCAGGAGTATTGTAGAAGACGGGAGAAAAGGAACCCGTGTGAAATCTGTAACGACGCACCTGAAGTCCTCCGAGCCGGCGGAGCAGATGTACTGGTCCAGGTAGTTCCACTTGTACTCCTCCAGTCTCTCGTGACCGAACTCCACCCAGCAGGGAACAAAATGGCCGTCGGCATGAGGGGGGCACAGACTGTAGCTGTACTGGATCAGGGTCGACTCATACGGGTACCTACAGGGCACGAATACACACACACACACACACACACACAGTATGCATTTAAAGTGTGTGTATTATGGTTATGGATTGTATAGAGAGAGAGAGAGAGAGAGAGGCTGACTTGGGCAGGTAGCGTGTAACGGTGATGATTTTGTCTTTCAGACAAACTTTGTGGAAAGTTCGTCCCATACTGAGCCAAAACAGACTCTCCTCTTCCTCAGCCTTCCTCCGAGACACCAGACCTGATGGACGGTGAGACAGACACAAATAACATTTTTTTTTTAAAATGAATATACAATAATTCCGATTTTAAACCATGGTGCAACACTCGGCAATACAGGAGCACCGAGAACAAAACTGTGAGAGACGAAAGCAAGAGCAAAGAAACGCAGGGACTGATTAAAAAAAAAAAAGAGGAAGAGAAAGAGATGGAAAAAGAATGAGATTGTTGCTTATTGTTTTTGATTGTTGTTATTGTTTATTATACCTACTGTAATGCAGATAAATGTTACTTATAATGTAATCAGGCATCTACAGTATAATCGCTTTTGCGCTGCTGAAGTGAACTGAGAGAAAGAAAAGAGAGAAAAAGAGAGGATGAGAAAGAGCGAGGAAGAGAGTGCATTTAAGAGAGAGTGAGAGACGGAAAACGATATGGAGAAAAAGAGAGAGATAGAGAGAGGAGAAGGAGACAGCAAGTGACTAAAGAGTTCTGAAAAAAAAGTGGAAAAGAGAGAAGTGGAGAGAAAGAGAGAGGGGGACAGTGGGACAGTGTGAGAAAGAAAAAGAGACGCGGGAGATACTGGGGCACAGAGAGAGTCTGGGGTTGAGAGAGAGACGAGTGTAAACCTGATGCTCGCTAACGTGATGAGAGCGTGATCTGTGTACTCTGCCCCCTGCTGGTGTGCACTGTACTGTATTTACCCCTGGAGTAAAGAGGGCTGCTGCTGAGGGGCGGAGCCACGGTGGGCGGGGCTTTCCTGGTGTTGGGCTGAACGATGATCTGGTAGCCCTGCATCAGCCTCTGGCAGATAAACTCCTCAAACACACGAGGTGCGCTCATCACAGGGGCCTCGTCCTCACGCCTGAGGTGTATGTGTGCAACCACACGCGCACACACACACACACACACACACACACAAAGACTTAAAGTGCTTGCTTTGTTTATGTGAGAAATAATAAACCTGCTGAACGCCAGCAGGACCAACAGGTGTGAAGATGACCGTGTGTGTGTGTGTGTGTGTGTTTGTGTGTGTGTACCGGTCCAGGTCAGTGTGTGGCAGCAGGTCATAGCAGCCCTCGGTGTAGTCGTTCTGCAGCGACTGGCGCTCGGGAAAATAGTCGGTGGTGAGAGGGAGACACGCCGGCGTGGTCAGAGACTTCCAGTCCACGCCGACGGTACAGCAGAATGAAGGCACTGTAGGAGGGGCAGAGAGCTGCAGGGCTTCAGGAGCACACACACAAACCAGAGTACACACATACAGTGCCCCAGCGTAGAAACACACACACACACACACACACACACGCACACACGCACACACGCACACACACACATACAAAGCCCCAAGTGGAGCAAGTATTTAAAGAAAAAAAAATAGAAAAAGAAAGGGAAAAAAAAGAAAGAAAGGAAATAAAGCACACTCATACAAAGAGCCCAACAGGAAGACAGAGGAGGAAAAAAGACAAGAGACGGAGACAGATGGAGGGAAGGACAGGTTCATCAAGACACACAAGAACACACAGAGAGATAGAGAGAGCGAGAGAGGGAGGGAGGGAAGAGAAAAAGGAGACAGTGGGTTACTCTGGTGCTCTTCATCGTGTCTGATGCTGCTGGTGCAGTTTATAGCATGCTCAATTAATCATCATGCACTGTGGGGTTAGAGGGAAACTCGGTCAGTCTCACACACACACACACACACACAGATTACAAAATGAATTTTGAGTGAATTTTCCAGAGTGTACGGTACATCGGTCTAAAGCGCAACCTGGTTGGTGAAAAGCAGGCAAAGGTTTTCTCCCTCATCATGAACTTTATGACGGTCATAGGAATATTGTGTGTGTGTGTTTTTTTTTTTGTTTTTTTTTAAGATTTCTTTTGACTGCTCTTTTTCTGGGGCAGAATGATTTGCACCCGCATATGTAATACAAAGAACTCCAATCATTTATTGCATGAGGTTTAATTTGTTCCCTGAAATAGATTCATTAGCGATGCTGAAAGCTCCATAATGTCTCCTAAACCCAAAACTTCTCAACGTCCTGTTAGCGATAATGCAGATGGAGATGGTCTCCAGCTGGTGTCTTCTCTGCGCCAACATTAAAAGGGATTGTTAGACTGTTTGAACTCACTGAATTGACAATAAGAAAGCCCAAGGAGCTCAGTCCAGATCCGAGGAAGAGGACGGTAGATGTACAGAAGTCAGGAACCATCAAACTTCGCGCGATGAAGATGGAGAATTACCTCAGAATTTTTAGCAGAACCTCAAATGATCAGCTAGATGACTGAAAACTGAATGTCCCAACAGGGCAACGACTCCAAAACAGGCATAAAAGTTGGTTATGGAATGGATAAAGCAGGACTTTACTTTAGTCCTAATTTGCTAAAACCCAAAATAAAGAGTGCACCAAATTATTATTAGGATTTTCGATGATTAAAGATGGATGTTTAACAATCGCTGTAGTACCGAAAAAGACCAGTTCATAGAAACTATAGCAAACCCAATACCGCCGTTACATCCATGTTCATGATGAGTGTGTGTATACTTCTGACTGTGACTCATCTTGCTTTGCTTTAATGTTTTTTTGAAAGGTAAAAAAGGGGTGAGCGGGATTCCCTGAATCTGTCCCGTTCTTCATAAGAAGAAAATAAACCTGCTGGCACGCAGTACGTGAATGATTTTGGAGTAACGCGTTCACTCTAAAACACGCTCCCATGATGGTCAAACTGGGATCAAAAGATTGACCTGATACAGTCTGGAAAATATGATAAAATACAACACACACACACATACACACACACACACGCACACACACACCTGTAACTAGATAAGAAAGACCAAACAGTGCATGCAGCACATGCATATAGTGAATCACTGTGTAAGCGCAGCGTGGTGATTAACTCCTGATTAACGATGAAAAAGCCACCCAAGAAGTTAAAATTCCCAAAAAGAGAACCAGACACCAAAAGAAGCATGAAGCAGGAAACTGGAGGCAGTGGAAGCGGATCGAGGGTGTGTCCCAAATGTTGTAATTCCCACGTGAAATCGATTTCTTCCTACGAGGAAATAAAATGCGTTCCGACTGCTAAAACTAAAAAGACTACGCTACAGTCGCAGTCGTGCGAATGTTTTGAACGCGGCAGGCTTCTCTCACGGCCGAGAATTTCCCATAATGCACCTGACGACCCAACATTTAGGACACAGCCATGACCCGAGAGTGGATTATACCGACCACTCGTCACACTTTCACCCCAAAAAACAGCACCCAAAGGTTCCAAAGATTCCTGAAGAACCGTACAACCATCTAGAACCTTCCGGACAGAAACAGAAGAGCAATGAAAACCCTCAGAATCAGACACTGGCTCCTTCATCAGAGATGGAATCGGACTCGGGAGATCACGCGACCACCATTTACATTCACCTGATCTTTGGACAAACCCGGGAAACAAAGTTTTACATGAGTGAATTTTGTTTTAACTAAAAAGTAAAAGTAAAAAAAAAAGATGTGATGTAACCACGGCAACAATCATCCGATGGCGGCCCATTGATCTGCAGGTAATAAAGCCTCCCTTTGTCCCATCGCCGTGAGTCCATGCGATTAGAGTGCAAAAGTTTATATTCCCCTTAGGATCAAATGTGCAAGAGAAATATATTTGATTTAACAGTGTGTGAGTGTCTCAAGATAATAATCTCAGTTCAATAAAACTAAAGAGTGTCCTGAGAATATAACAGAACAGCGTGAAAAATTCTACTGATGGCAAAAAAACAGATCAGAATTTTACCTTTCATCTTTCTGATAAAAAAACAACAAAAAAAAACATGTAAATAGTATACATTCACACTATAGTCCACTTTAATAGGAACACCTGCTAATTTAAACTGTTAGCCATTAGCCATCAGCTAAGAGTTGCTGCGATTAATAAATATATTGAAATAATATTAGAATAAATATATTTTTCGACGTGACGGTTCTGTCTTTATAATCTCCTGCATTTGTAACATACAAAAGATTTTTTTTTTCCCCTCCAACTTTAAGGTTGAGTTAGTCTCGGTACTCCGTATCGTCCATAAATCCCGCCTTCTGCCTTCTGTTCTAATTGAGGGGGTCACATGATGCATTTCTATTCCAATAGGGCTATTATTCTAAATATTAGTGGAATATTAGGGTCTGTGTAAACGTACCTAATGCGGCAGCAGCATAATACATAAGATTGTGTGTGTACAGGTCAAGAGCTTCAGTTAACTTTCAAAAAAAGTGTGGAAGAAGTGTGATTTGTGCCGTGGTTGTTGGTACCTGGAGATCTAAAGACAGAGCGTCGCAGATATCAAACTTTTTCCACAATTCTGATATTTAATGTACAGAGGAACCTTGGATTACGAGCATAATTCGTTCTGGAAGTGGGCTCGTATTCCAAAAACACTCATAAACCAAATAGACTTTTCCCATAAGAAATAATGAAAACTCTTAATTATTCGTTCTACAGCCCAAAACAATAAATACATAAAAATAATTAATACAGTAATATAGTATTACTATAGTATAAAGTAAAAATAAAACAAATTAACCTGCACCTACACAGATAAGTGTTTCCTTTTGTGCGCGCAGGCGCCGTGTATTTATATGCGTGTGTGTGTGGAATTAGCCCCTCGCCTCATCTTAAACAGTAAAACACCTCCTCCCTCCCACACTTCGCTTTTTAAGTTTCACAACTAACATACACAATGCAAACACTGTTTTAACGGGAAAAAAAGAAATCTCTCTAATGATACTCGCCGAGAGCATACTAACGGAATCACTGCTGTAAAGTAAAAAGCCGGGGAGATCTGTGTGTGTGTGTGTGTGTGTGTGTGTGTGTGTGTGTGTCGGTGTCAAATTACGCGCGCATGCACCCACAAGGTACACATGAGAAAAGTGTGTGTGCGTGTGTGTGTGGGGCACAGTGACAAATTACGCGCGCGCACACAGAAGAGAGAGGGAGATGTTGATTATACCAGCAGGGGAGACGACTACCCATAATTCCCGCAGCGCAAGAGAGAGAAAAATCATTGGCTCAGTTGTGATCACTTGCCGCTCGGTGTCAAAATAAGAGTCGCATGCGTGATACATGATACTCGGCGCTGGCAAACTGATACTTGCTCGGTTTCGGATTAAAAATTTATTAAAAATCTTTGCTCGGTTTGCGGAACACTCGTAAACCACATTACTCGCAATCCGAGGTTCCACTGTAGATGTTAACTGAAGTTCTAATTAGATAACTGCATAAACGATGAGGTGGTTCAGGTGTTCCTATGAAAGTGGACCCATGGAGAGGGGGGTGTAAAGTTTTGCACTGAGCTGTTTTAAGCTTTATATGAATGCCCGTGTGTTCTCGTATCAGAAATAACACATTCCACTTAGCATAGTGCTGATCTTTACCTCAGTTTTGTCTGACATTAAAAATTTACAGTTTCAACTATTTATTTAAAAATAATACGCAAACACACTATGGCTCATGGAAAAGTTGCAACACGGATATTCAACAAAACGCATGTCAAAATATCGTTCACAACTTCACAAACACATGCCAGTGTGGACACCAGTGAGGTATCAGTAACCACTGTGTGTCCTGGTGTCTGTATGTCCGACTCACTTGGCTCTGAAGTGCCGGAGCCCTCGTCGAAAGAGCCGCGGTTGACGGGTGTCCCTGCAGGAAACAGTTAGATGGAACAAGAAGGTGTAATGTAGCTGACGGATACACGTGGAGTGTAAATATTTTGACGTCTGTGTAGCGTACTGTACCTGTGCTGTTACTGCTGGCTGGACTGCCAGAAAAATCATCTGTGCCTGCACTGGTGTACAGCCCGCTCTCTGTATTCTGAGGGAGTCCGGTCCGCCTAAGCACGCACACACACACACACACACGCACGCACACCAGTTCCTGAGTGAAAATGATTCCTTATGCTCCCCGAGTCGTGGGATATACCCGTACCATCACAGAGGAAAAACTCCACGGATGAGATGACCTGGTGAATCAGGTCGTTCATTTTATTGTCACATGACATTGCTGAGCGACTGAAGCGGCCCCAGATCATAACGCGGCCTCCAGAGGCCTGTACAGTGGACACTGAGCCTGACGCTTCTTTTTTTTTTGTCCTTTCATGTATACTAAAGACTTATGGTGTAGAAACCATTAGAAAAGGTTTTTGAAAAAGAATTTAAAAGTTTTCTTATCAAAATCCTGATACTTTTAATTGCATCTTTGTGTTATTTTTGTTGTGTACAGTGGGCGTGTCTAACCTGCCCATTGCCTCATGATAGGCCAGTTCCAGCAGCTCGGCGGAGGTGTGGGTGGGGTCGCTCTGCTCGCTGCCCTGCAGTTCAGCCATGTTCTGCCTCGTCTGATGGTGGATCTGGATGGCTTCTCCAGAGGGACCTGAGACACAGGAGACACAACCAAACCAGAGTACGGTACCGTAATGTTTTCACTCAAACCGAGCACACCATCAGGGAAGTGTTCCAGTACTGGTACCTCCATATAATGGAGTTTAAAAAGCTTTTATCATGTAAACATCTTTATATGCGAGTGTGTTTGTTGTTTTGTTTGTGTTACACCCACCCACGGGGAAGGTGTGCATCCAGCGGCGGCGGTTGGAGGTCAGCTTCATGGGCATGCGTGAAGGGGCGAAGGGGTTGATGAGGGCTCTCTGGGGCGTGTACCCGCCAGGGCGGATGTGTAGCGTCGACTCGGCACTGCCCACAGTGAAGCGGCCCGGCGCGCTCGAGTCCCGCTGAGAATTCATAATCTTCTCCAGGAGCTCTGACAACACACACACACACACACACACACAATACAATTGGTTCCAGATCCAAACCAGTTAAAACATGCATGCATCTATACACTTCAATCCATTTGACTAGTCTATATTTCGTTCGCATACTTTTTTCTATCCCTTTGTCTTTCTGTCATCACACCTATCCATCCCTCATACTCTTAATTTCCTCATCCATCAATAAGTCCTTGGTTCTATCATATCTTTAATGTCTCCCTTTGCATCTCTTTCACAGCTTCCCACTAAACGACGTGGATTGGCCGTGGTCTGCTCGTCCGTACCTCTGGCACAGCTGGTGTAGCCGAGTGAGCTGCTGACTTCGTACTGAAGGGGCTGGCGAGGTATCAGAAGGATGTTGGATGAGATCTGGCCCAGGCTGTCGTCGGACGCGAGGCTGCGCTGCTCATCGGTGCCTCCTACAGGACGCGAGGGAGGAGAGCAGCCCCCGTAGTGTCCGCCACCCATCTCCGACGAGCACCAGCTCTTCCTAACGCTCGTGTCCTTCTCCCTATTAGAACTAACACGGCACAACCACATTAATAGTAATAAGAAGAAAAAGAGTGTTTGTCATACGATAATTGTTATAAACCATAATAACTGGATGTTTTATAACGGCTGTATGGAGCCTGAACTGAATTTTTGAGCGCTACCGGAGGTTACCGCCCCTCTGTGCTCTCACGGGTCCTGGAAGTCTAAAGACCTGAGCATCGTAGGCATCGTAGTCCACCTGGATGGGAAGACTGTTCTCCGAGTCCTTAGGAGAACCAAGAGCTAAAAAAAAATACAAAAAAAAAAACAATGGAGAATAAAATGATTTATAAAATAACAAAATCAAAGGAGATGAGAGCATACTCATATATAAAATAGACATACAAGTAGTTTGTCCCCAACTTACAAACGAGTTCTGTTGCAGGACCATGTTCATAAGTCTGATTTGTTCCTAAATCCGACAAAGTGAGTCTTTGCAAAAATACACACTGTGAAGCATACCAATCCAATTGACTAAATCTGTCCCTTTTCTCCACACTGCCATCATATGGTCAAAAAACATAATCACGCCTAAGGAGGCCATTATGACACCATTGTGTCTCATAGCTGTTTTCCACTGTATTGAGGATTTTCCCAAATTAGGATTATTCTGGGACGCCCCCCCCTCCTGTATATACAAATTATTGTATATAATTTAAAAAATACTGGTATCTGGTGCACTGCAGCGTCTATTTTTTTATACAATACACGCGTGTTACTTCTGTGATCGAACCAGAAGTAGAACCGTGGTCCGTTCGTATCTGCGAAAATTCATAACTCGAATGTTCATAAATCGGGGACGACCTGTATTCTAAATAAACAAAAATTTTTAACTTACAGTGCTCTCTGCAGTTCTTTAATTTTTCAGCATGGAGCTTGGAAATGAAACAGAATTAAAACAAAAATAAATGTTTACAGATATATAAAAACAATTAAATTGTGTGGATTTTTACTCTGGAATAGAATTAAAAGCATTATTTAATGTAAAAAAAAATCAAGTGTGACAGTATTTCAGTATGTGTCTCAATAAAAAAAATCATAAATAGATTAAGTCTAGTGATGATATTCACAATGTCCTTAAATATTAAAAACAACATTTTTAAAGCAGCTAAAAACTCATCAAAACATCCATCATATACTTTTTTAGTTTTACTTCTTTGCTGATGCACTTGTTTTAAAATTAAACACTAGTATTATGTAAGTATATAGTGTTTACAATACTTTTCACAAAAATATGTCCGGAACTGACTTGGCGAGTAAGAAGCGCCCCCTAGTGCCAAGAAAAATGTTAAGTTGTTAAATATGGCCTCACCTGACCATCATGACAGTTTTCCCCAAAACCTAATAACAATAACCCTTGACCTGACTAGCTCAGTTTATCTAACACCATATGTCTGATTTACTGTATATGAGGAGACGTGATCCCTCACCTTCTGACCAGCCAGTTTAATCCTGGGAGTGAATGAGCTGCACGAGTCTTGACTCTTAGACGTGTAGAAGCTGTGAAACGATAAATATAATCATTATTATACAGTACCGTGAGACCAGTAAAACCGAACAGGAACACGAGGCTATTTCTCACTAACTGCAAGCAGTGATGGTTCCAGTGGGTTCTGGTCTTCCTCTGCAGTCTACACTGCACTCTCACCTGTGATTGATCCAGTGAGGCAGACTGTAATCATCCAGTCTGGAGTCTCCTGGTACTGTTCGGTTGTGTAACTGTGGAAGAGTCAGAGCACCGTTATCTTACACAGATTCAATGCAGTTAGAACACAAAGTCACATGAATGAGTAAAGTTAAAAAATCAAATTCAAACTGGGTTCAAATCAAACTGGGACATCTGAGGAGGCATAAACGATGAACGACTCTTCAATCATCCGCCAACACCACTCACACAGTACAGGAACTCGGATGGGAGTTATTGTTATTCTGCGTTCGGTTATTTTGCGCAATCAAAAGTCCCGGTTTGACTTGAATGTTCCTCGTGAGAATAAAGATCCTCAGTTTCTCACACTCACAAAAACTCAATGCTGAGCAAATCCCTGCCATGAAAGACAAACCTTAAACAGAGGCACGGCATGAAGCGGCTGCTCTCCCATACACACCAGGTCGACTCCAATACCTGCCGATCAAAACCACTTTTTTAATATGTATGATAAGACTCTGACATGTCTCGTTGTTGCGCTGTGTGTTTGGCCTCACCGTTGTCGATCATGCGCTGTTTGGTGAGGATCATGAGGAGCCGGTCCACCTCGAACACGCCCACTCCCGGCGTGATCACCACCGACATCTGACCGGTGCGGTCAAAGTTACGGTTGATGTAATGTTTATCAAAAACTGCAACACGACCAGAGCCGAGGTCAGACTCGGAGGCATTTCGAAAGTAAACGTACCAATTACTGTATGGTGTGATCACTAAGCTGATCAGCGTCAGATTTCACAAACCGTTAAAGGACAAGTTGATGGCTTCGAGGTAATTCCCCTGAGCGGCTGTGGAGTTCTGTGCGCACGGAAACCCGTCTGTCAGACACGGCAAAGATACATCGAGTCATCTGATGCAAATGTGAGTTATAATCGGGAAAGCACAGGTGTGTGTGTGTGTGTGTGTATACCTGCTTCTTTGAGGCGCACCAGTACTGGATACTGGATAAACAGCTTCTTAATGGTGACCAGCAGAGACGTCCACTCGTCTCTCCTCTCGTTCTGAGCCACCACTCTGCACAGGAAGTTATGGACTTAATAATACTGTACAAAAGTCTTGATTTAGCTTTTAAAGAGATAGACTATATTTGATTTTAATGTAGTTTTCAGGATTCGGTCTCCAGGCTTATTGAGGGACTTCGTCTCTCACTGTTAGTCCAGTCGCTCCCCCTGAGCAGTTTTGAGAATTTTTGTTTGTTTTGAGTTTTCAGAATGTTTTTTTATTTGTATTTATTAAGCCGCACAGTGACCTATGATTCATTCAAGAATAGTAATAAAAACTTATGGCAGGAACCAGTGAGAAACAGTGCAGATGATGAGAGATGATCAGGCGGTGATGAGTGTACTGGTGAGTGACTGGAACAGACGAGAGGGAGAAACGAGGCTGCTGATCAGATGTTCAAAGTTGTAAAGTGAGTCACAGTGAGTATGTGCTGAATGAGACCTGTAGAAATCCTCGTAGAAGCGTCCCTCGTGATCCTGCCTGATGGCTCCGCTCTGGCTCTCGGGAAACTCATCTGATGAGGGGAAACAAAAAAACAAAAAAGTCATTAAAATAAATAACAATACAGAAAATGCAGCTAGGAATAATTAAATTACAAGTCACTATTTATTAATTTTTTTCTGTAAAAGTACGAGAAGTGAGAATTCTGGTCGCTTTTTGCGCACTCTTTTAATCTAAAAATCCAGGTTTATTCACTTGTCCTGACCACGTTGATGTGTAAGTGTGTGTAGACTTGTACGTCACCTATTGTTTTGGCTACGTAGAAGGTACGGGAGAACAACACCACCGTGACCTCATGGCTGCAGTTTTTCTCCTAAAAATGTTAACAATGGTCTTTTCTGTTAATATATGTTTCAGTATATAATAATAATAATAATAATAATAATAATAATAATAATAATAATAAACATTCATAAATAAATAAAACAAATCAGCATTGATGAAAAGTGGATACTTGCTTTCCATTTGGTGAAGAGGTCGGACAGGAAACCATTAACTGCCTTTTCAAAATAGAGATCACCTGACGAAAGAAAAAAAAAATCAGTATATAAATATATGATGCTGTGAAGTTGGATAATAAAAGCACTAAAACTGGGCTGTTGCTGTTACCATCTGATTTCTCTTTTAACCTCATAGAGATCAGAAGATTTTTGCTGGATTTCACCGATATTCACATACTGAATTGTTCAAAATACCAAAACTATAAGAAAGATATGCTTTTTTTTTTTGCAGTTACCGTAGATGTCGAAGTCCCACATCTCACAGCTCATCTGGATGAAGATGTAGACCATGGCAGAGCTGGAGCGGAACACCACCTACAGCACAGAGCGTCACTCATCAGTTTGTCTGATCACAATACACTGACGTGAGGATCAGCAACTTCTCATGTGTTCGAGCCCAAATCATCGAGCTTCAGCGCCGTCTGCGCTAAATTTAAGGTCGAGTCGGACAAATAACAAGTGCAAATGTTTAAGGAAGACATTCCCGAACTTAACGAGGGTTAATGAGGTTCGATTCTCGGCTCTGTGTGCATGGAGTTCGCATGTTCTCCCCGTGCTTGGTGGGTTTCCTCCAGGGATTCTGGTTTTTCCTCCGACAATCCAAAGACGTACATCATGCTAGCTGGTGTCACAAATGACCCGCAGTGTGTGTATATGTGTGTGTGTGTGCCCTGTGATGGACTGGCACCCCGCCTCATATCCCAAGTCTCCTGGGACAGGGCTCCAGGCCGCCCACGACAGGAAAAAGCAGTATAGCTGATGAAAATTAACAAGACAGGAAAATTAAAAGCTTCTTATTTATTTGTCAATTTCCACCACACGTCTCGACCACCTGCAGTACTCTTAGGGCCCACTAGAGGGCGGTTATGGGTAAACACTGGTTAAGAGATTGTTTGTAAAACTCACCAACTGAGATAATTTATTACTGGAAACATGTTCTAAAATTGCCTGTATGTATTACAATGTAATATGTACAGTAATTTGTAAATGGCGTGAACATTTTATTTAGCAATTATAGAAATGTGTAGTTCTTTGCAAACTCATCGTTCTTATTTATGGAACTTTGTGTTTATCGGATTTGGGTTTGCAAATTGCTGCTTTTGGATTTTGTTTGTGCATATTATGCCGCTTACAAGATATCAATATTTAAAATATGTTCATTACAGTTTTGAAATCTTGAATCTTGGGTACTTTTTTATTACTGTACTACATCTAGCTGGACTTTAAATCAGTGTTTACCAAAAGTCCCCTAGTGAGCCATGAAGGTACTGCAGGTGTGGCACAGGAGATCATTTACATTAAATAAATACTTAT
>QMIH01000594.1:77067-87485 GCA_003987875.1 Clarias batrachus | reverse complement strand
GAGAAACCGGGAAATGAAGTAAGGCATTGAAACTAAAAAAGAACTACACAAAAACACAGGGCGCTTTGGCGCCCTCTAGAGGTTATCCCTGACATCTTGGGGCTTTTCAGGACGATGTTTCCTCATTCCTGAGAGCTCGTCATGTTGTCTCTATTCTGCTAGATCTGCTAATCTTCGTTCCTACCACCACCTATAGACATGAGCGTTGGGTCATGACTGAAAGGACAAGATCATGAACTCACACTGGGAGTAGATCACGAGTTCGAGAGGACTAGGAGGAGAGATTGTATCTTCACACTGGCCTGGGAACACCTCAGGATCCCGTAGTCAGAGTTGAGTTGCAGGTAGCCGGGGAAAAGAAAGTTTCGGGTTCCCTGCTAGAATTGGGAATCCCCGCCCCGTGATCGTGATTTGGATAAGTGGTTGACGATGGATGGATGGATGGATGGACCTAATTTATAATACCTGCTTCAACCTTTCAAAAAAAAAAAACACTAATATACTTACAAACCCATAACCTTATTTTACTACATTTATTATTTATTATAAAATAAGCCACTTCTGGTTAGATGCTCACTGTATTTCTATAGCTTTGTACATTGTACAATAAAAGTTTTTTTTTAAAGGATAAAATGGTACATAGAACAAATCATTTGTATGTAATGAGAAAACGCCCTAAGATACGAAGGTGTCTTTGGTATCAATGCCAAACTGATTCTAAATTCACTCTATTTTGATTGATTTTACTATATTTCTATTTTATTTTCATGCACAGTGGTACCACAGGAAACAAACACCCCGCCGTAAAACCTTTACCTTAAAAAATGTAATTTTTCAAGAAAATTTGCCTCGGCATGCGAAGTGAGCAACCGACCTGGCTAAATTGAACGAGTGTCCGGGATCCATTTAAAACTTGTTTGCCTCAGTGGAAAGCCAAGAAAATAGAGGTAACTTTGTGTGTGTGTGTTTATTTTGTGAAAGATTTAATGAAGAGCAAGAAGAAAAGGAGCCACTTTCAGTTTCATTTTTGAAGCAGCCGCTGCCAAGAGAAATCATGAATTAAGATTACGTGAGGGTTAATGTCTATTTATTTCACACTGAATTCAATTTATGTGTAATTTCCAAATGCTTTGACTGATTTATATTTAAAAATATGACTATAGTGTTAGAATTTTGTAATATTGGTAATATTGTTGGGTGGCAGGAAAGAATTATCTGCATTTACATGATTTCCAATGGGAAAATGCGTTTCACAATATAAAATTTTGCCTTAAGAACTCGCCTCCAGAACGGATTAAATCCGTATGTTGAGGTAGCGCTGCTGAGTTAGCGCTGTGTATCTGCGCTGCATTGATGATGGTAAATTGTCGCAATTCCCCTATAATCCTGCAGGTGGTGCTCTAAACAGTTCGCACCAGGCAGCACAGCGTATACAGTCCTGTCTAGTAAGAGCAAATGATTTGCTAAGTTTGGTTTATAATTGTAACAAAATATATTTTTTTAATTAGAATAGAATCGGGATATTTATAAAATCGTGATACTTATGGAATCGCAATAGAAATCGAATCGACACCGGAGTATCGTGATAATATCTGATAATGTCGTATCGTATGCTCCCTGGGTCATTCCCATCAGGAACTAGCAGACGTGTTTGTGTATACGTATATAAAAAATAATACATCTAGCATTGCAGTTGTTCATTTATTTGAAACTTTAAACAGACCATGAGCATTAAAACCTCAAACTGGTATAAGGAAATCACCAGAAAGCTGATCTAATGTAAGGCTGTATTACAAATTACTCCGCGTTCACTCTGTAGTGCAATACGTCCCGCGCACGAGCCCACTACGACAGACCCTAAGTAGTGCACGTGGAAGTACCCTATTTACCCGTTTGTAACACGGGCCCATATGGTTAACGCGGATTCGTCTGAAAATGAGCTTTTTTTCTTACTGTAAAAACTCAACACACACTTAATCCAAACGACATCTACGGTTTATGTCGTAACTCATACCGCAGTATCAGCGTCTCCGTTCCGCCATTTTACAGTTTATAAAGCTTCTCTGCTCAGTTGCTACTTCCCACAATAACAAACTGCGCTCTTCCTCTAGGCCTAGGCAGCGACTTAGGGTAAAAGTTTAGTCTCGCCGTCTAGTGGTCAGGAGCAGAACTGCAGCGTTAACAGTGTACAGAAATTTGTGATTGTGACTCTCAAATATACTGTTAAATACATTTTTAATTACCCTTTTATTTTTAAAGACCACTTCGTTGATATGTAATATTTGTATATATATTTTTTAATTATTATTCATAGTTTATTATTATAGTCAAGACTATAAGTACAATTATTTCTGCGCTAATGTATTTATTTTTATTTTCTGACCTTCTTTCATTTATTTATCTTCTATACCATTTATCCTGTACCTGTGGTCGCGGTGGGGGACCTGGACCCTAGCCTATGTTGTAATTGCAATATTTATTCACCACATATTTGCTGCAACATGTTTAAATAATTGTTTTCATGTTAATTGAGTTTCTTTTCCATTTTTATGGAAATGTTACTATTTTTTCTTTTCATTCTTATTATAATATAGTAGATTGGGCATAAATGAGTATGATAATTTCTTTAGTCCATTTTTAAGAAAAGAAAGTGTACCAATTTAATTATTCGATATATGGAGAGTATCTGTACAATGTATTAAATGTTACAATGTTTAACACCTCATTTATAATAAACAAATGATTAAAATAAAAGACAAAATCACACACTGAAAGAAAAACACCATTTCATTTACTGTTGTAAAAAAGGATTGGTAAAAATAATAAAATAATGCAAATTCATGTTAATAACTGTGATTTTAAGATGCAAGCTTTCACACAGGTGCCCGGTTCCAGCGATGGATCACAATTAAATACTGAATTACATTTCTGTTCTGTTAAACAGGCAGTCAGGTTTACACTCCTCTGCTCCAAATCATCTACTTTTTTTACTTTATATCTATAAGGCAGTAGGTAAAGCAGCACAATACTGAGAGTATAAACACCGTGATGGAGCTCAAGCAGTAAAAGTCCTTTCACTCAGAGCAGGTGCTGGTGAGGAAACACTCGACGGCGCTGTTTCTTCCCTTTTTGAAGCAGAACGTTACGACCGGATCAGCAGCAGCTCTTCCTCGATTTCCCCTGTTCAGCATCTGCTGGAGTTTCATCCACTTCTACAAAAAGGCACAAAACATTATCTTCCATTCCACTCTGGGGCATCATTGTTATTATTATTATTATTATTATTATCATTATTATTATTATTATTAATTATCTGAAAAAAATGTGAGCATGAAGAGACCATATGTTTAAAAAATTATACGGAATCACTGTCCACAACATTATTATTATTATTATTTTAAAAAGTCACATAAAACACCAAAAACAAACAAGACAAACAAAACAACCAAATTAAACAAAGACAGATAAGACCAAAAACAAACAAACAAGGAAAACATAAAAGACTTAAACTAAACTAAATAAGCGAAAACTAAGACAAATAAAAAACAAACCAAAGTAAAACTAGATAAAGAAATAAAAAATAAAATAAAGCACAAAAACTAACAAATTAAACAAAGCAACAACTAACAGTCAAATAAAACAGCAACATAAAAACTTGCGAACAAAAACAAAACAAACAGGAGCATCAGTGTTTTCATTCACAACAAGATACAATTAGATATAACAAACAAAACTAAATAAACCCAGAACAAACTAAGAAACTCAAACCCAAAACAAAACAGAAACAAGCGTATAAAGGAACAAAACCATCATCTTACTGAGAACGTCTCCGTCTCCGATGCGCGCCGTGTTGTAGCCGAGCTCGGCGTCCTTCAGGACGGAGTCTTCGAAAGCGAGAGCAGCAACACGGAAGAAGAACTGCTGCACGTTCTCTCCTGTATCACACACACACACACACATTTCATGTCGTGTGTCTGCGTTCCACACATTTACTTGTTGTCTCGATGTCTTGTGAGTTCAGTGTCATTTTACCTGTTTTGGATGAAACAGACCAGAACTCCGCGTTCATCTCCGCCGCCATCTTCACCGCGTCTCTCTCGGTCCTCTGGCATTCCTCTGGAGACTAATGAACAAACACACACTGATGGAGGCAGCTCAGACTGCAGGCAAGATTAAAACATATTTACAGCTATAATTATAATATACTGTTTATTACATCTGCAGTAATGTAAGTGATATGTTTTAATTAATGTTTTATTAAAGGAACAAAAACGTTATGATGTGCTGTTAAAGAACATCAGCTTAACGTTTCCTGTAACAGCACAACCTCAAGTATTTTAATGCTTTATTTGACATTATTATTATTATTATTATTATTATTATTATGAATCTAAATGAATAAAACATGATAAAGAGGAAATGAATTCTCACCAGCAGATCTCTTTTGGTTCCAATCAAGAAAATAAAGCAGGAATTTGGCTCGTTTTCACTCAGAGCATCCAGCAGCCACTGCCTGTGAGAGAACGCTGCACTTTAGAGACACAGAAACTTGCACATTCTCACACACGTACACACTGTACAGTGCATCTAGGTTTCCCAACTGCAGTTTTATGATAAAGCTCTGCATGTGCCGCTTTGACATCGTCACGATCTCAGCAGCCAGTAAAGAGATTCAACAAGTACTTCTTCAAAATGTGATGGAGTTTCTCACAAACTAATAGAATTATTGGTCAGATTATCCGAACACCGGTAAGAAAAAATCCCCAAATGACCCTATAAACAGGCACAAACGCTTTTAAAATAGAAAAAGCCCCTAAAAAGGGCACAAAGCATCTGAAAATAGGACCGAGCTTCTAAAACTGTCAGTAAACCTAGAAATCTGGAAAGCTTTTAGGAGAAAACCTCAAGAAAATGACACGAATTCACCATTAACTGGCAGGAAACCTCTGCAAATGGCACAAGAACTGTAAATGTGAAAATGAACTGTTATGAAACCTGCAGAAAACCTTGTCTATAAACGGGCAAATTAAGAATAACAGGAAGTCCCTAAAGCTTGAAGAAAGACTACAAAGCTGGCGTGAAACCTTTACAAATCACAGAAAACATTTCGAAATTGCAGAAATTACCTAGAAATATAAAAAAAATCATGTAAGATGGAAACAAACACTGTAAAACTGGCACAAACACCTTTAAAACTGGCACAAATCCTCTTGAGGATGGCACAGAGCCTTTAAAACTGGCACAAAGCCCCTGAAGATTTCACACACCTTGGGAAAAGATGCAAAACTGGCACAAAGCGACTGAACATGCCAAAATGCTTTTACAACTGGCACAATGCCTATAACACTGACAGAAAGCCCCTGAAGCTGGAAGCCTTTAAAACTGGCACAACGCCACTGAAGATGGCACAAAGGCTTTGGAACTGGCACGATGATTCTAACAATGGTGCTATGTTTGCAAAACTGGCACAAAATCTTTCAAACTGGCAGAAAACCATTGAAAATGGTAAAAGGCCTTTAAAACTGGCGCAAAGCCCCCTGATGATGGCACAAAGACTGGCTCACACTGGCACAAAGCCACTTAAGATGGTAAAATGCTGGTACAGCGCCCCTAATGATGGCACAAACCCTTGAAACCTGGTGTAAAGTCTTAGAAGTCTCTACCACTGGCACAAAGTCTCCAAAACTGGCACAAAGCTAGTAAATATGGCACAAAACCTTTTCCTTAATGGCACAAACGGGCATCGCTCAATAGCAGAGCACCTCTACATCCACAACATCTACAAACGTTTTCACCAGGACGTTTCACCAGGTGTTTTGTATGAGAAGACGACACTGGAGTTTGTCCTGTAGATATTCTCCTGCAGCTCGGTTTACAGCCGGCTTCTCTTAATCATGAAGAAACCTCCAGCTCGCTGATATTTTGTGTCGTCTGCACTCGATTTGCATTTGTACAAGTATGCGTACGACTGATGCAGGACAAATCTGAACCAGGCACTGAAATATCTGACTCACTTGGTGTTTTCCAGCGTCTTAATGTCCGTCATGTCGAACACGGTGACGATCACTGTGAACCAAACAAACACAGAACTGAAGTGGGTTATGTCCAGAGTGTGTGTATTCTACGGCATGTTGAATACAGATGTGTGTGATGAGGTTGGTACCCTGAGCTCCTCGGTAATACGCCGCAGCGATGCATTTAAACTTCTCCTGGCCTGCCGTGTCCCAGCTACAAGGTGAAGAAAGCATTCACACCACTGTGTTTATTCAGCTGAACACTGAGTGCTTGTTAAATGTAATAACACATGTAATAACACATCTTGGAGTCAGTGCGGCGATGCACGAATCAGCACACAAAAGAATCATTTAATACCTGAATTACCGAGTTCTACTTCCTGATCATGTCAGCACATTGTCATTCTCCACCTTTTTTCATTTATTTATCTATTTATTTACTTCGTTTTAAAAACGTCAGGTTTTCACTCAGTACAGAAGGGTCTAAATTGGATCTAGTGATGAATCATTGTAGCGACTCGGTTCTTTGAATCGCGTTCATCAAAATGAACGAATCTTTTTCGAGTCATTTAGTTCATTTCGTTCTTTTGATCAGAGATAAAATAAAATGTTACATTTTCAATAAACAGACCTCCACCGTGTCTCCACACACAAATTTTGGCTATAGTTCCAGTAATGAGAATATTACAATGCAGCTAAGGAGATATTATAAACAGAATGAGCAGCTCATCATCATATCAGAAGATGCCTCACGCTCATATCTTCTGGTCTGAAACGTTCGTTCTTTCGTCACGTGACTTTCATAGATGCTATGAAGTGCAGTACACAGGAAACCGAATTAAGCGAGTGAGTCTTCTAGTCGTTTGTTCCTTTGAATCTGTTGCACTGCGTAGCGTCTATAGGAGTCACGTGACAAAAGAACGAATGATTCGGACCAAAGACTCGAGCGGTAACGACTCATTTCTGTTTCCTGTACATAACCTATGGAGGTTTTGCGATGCTTTGCCCAGTAGAAAATGAACGACTCGCTCTCTGAGACTACTCGTTCTTCTGAGTCACGTTAAAGACTCGTTCGGAAAGATGAACGACCCATCACTAATTGGATCCAGTTAGTTCTTCATGTGTTGTGTGACGAAGAAGCAGCACTCACATCTGAAGGGAGAACGGAAGCCCGGACAGTTCAAACCTCTCGATTTCAAAGTCGACCCCGATGGTGGCCTTGTAGTCGCGATCGAAAGCATCCTTACAGAACCTAGAGAGCAAGACCGTCTCGGATTATAATCCAGAAAACGCTGTAAAGTCTCACGAGCTTTCTCTGATTTCTCATAAGGTTTCTTTGTCGCTGTTCATGTTCACGTACCTGTTAATTAAGCAGGTCTTCCCTACGTTCAGGTCTCCAACCACGACAACTTTCGACATCTTCAGTCGGTCCAGACTGAAAGAGTTGCACAGGAGATGAAAGATTAAGAGTTTATTCATTAAACCACAGATGCCCTTTAAATGAGTCCGAAATATGAAATAAGAACTAAAACACAATAGGCACAGTTGATTTAATCCCCGCAGAAATACTGTACATATATGTTTAACACTAATGTGAGGGGCGTTCAAGTCAAAACGGGACATTTCTGGCAATTTTCCTGGAAGGCCAGCGTTTCAGGCACGAAGCAAACCTTCTACCTTGAATGTGTCCAAGCTCGAGTGAAACGCTGGGGTAAGTGCATTAGTGTAGCAGGACATTACATAGAGAAATAAAGCCAGTGTTTACTCTCAGGACTGCGATCTGTTATTCTGCACAATCAGAAATCTCGGTTTGACTTGAACGCTCTTCGTACATACTGTATGGACGTAACACTCTAAGATTCTGACCAGACTGAGTCCACTGATTTGTGCTCACAGGATCGGTCAGGAGTACAACAGTACAGCAGCAACACGATTACACCATGCGTAAAAACAACAGCGAGACGGTTTGTCTGGGCGTCACACAGGAAGTGATGCGCGTGTCTGCCGCCGCACTCGCTAAAACAAACATCTGAGCGCAATAAATCAACATGACGACAAGAGGCGGCTCTCACCCCTGCTGCCTGGAGACCCGGTCTTTAAAAGCCAGCTTAGCTTTAGCGCTCCAGTCTTTCTTTATCTGCAGGCATGCTTGTGGGTTGTAACACTGTCTCACACACACACACACACACACACACACATAATAGACATTCACATATCACACATATTTGATATTATATTCAGTGTTATTTGGTAATTTCTGATACTAATAAAGAGCCTTTACTAAATACAAAAAAAAAAAAATCTTTCTGGAAATTGTAACGCTGGAGTGTTTACGAGAATGAAATCGTTTACGGTATGTTTTGTATAACTGTCGATAAGATACGGATTACACTCTGGAATTTAAACTGCATATTTGTTTTTATAAATTCACTTTTTTGTGAATTCATAAATCCGAGGTGGGAATCGAACCCCCGACCCTCGTGGTGTGAGAATACAGTGCCAACTCCCTGTTAGGAGGAAATTCCAAATCTCTCTTATTTCACATCTAAAGCCTAGTTTAAGTACTCAGATTCTGTGCTCTGATGCTTCACCTTGGGAAACGTGGATATGATCCTGTTCCTGCTGACAGGAGGAGCAAACTGCATTCTGCCGTCTCACAGCAGACTCGAGTGTCACCTGCGGAGGGAACACGGGACACGTTTATTACAGACGCAGTACAGCAGAGATAATGCATCGATCATCCCGCCCATTACACGGCGCCGCATTACGGCCCGTTAGCGTACTGCAACGGTGGAAATGTTCGTTCAGCACAGCACGGTGTGTTTCTTTGCCCTCTCAGCTGTCTGCTAGGAGACGAAACCCGACTCTGGCACCTGGAATGCGTGAACTGATGGGCGCTTACGTGTTTATGATGGAAGCAGCCATGAAGACTCGTTGGTTATAGATTACAGTCTGAGTCTCTCATCCTTTTAGATTGAATGCATTTGAGATGATTTAAAGCTTCTTCCTGTCCTGCAGGAACATCAAAGCTGGGGTGATAGAGCCTTCTGTAACGCCGCCCTTACCCGCTGGGAGTCTCTTCAAAGAAAACCGTTAAAACATTCTGGCAGATTAAAAAAATTTAAAAAGAATTCAAAGCAGATCTTTTTTTTTTTTTTATAGGCCGTTTTAAATCACGTACAGTACCGCGCAAATGTCTCATCATCACATTTAGCTTCAAAAGCTCCACACCTGTCACTTCTTGTATTTGTTTATGTAGTCTTAAGGAATAGTTGTGTCTCATGATTCTCAGTCCAATCCGTGTACCCGAGCAGAATGTTATTTTTTGTTTGTTAAAACAGTTTTAAATGAGCCGCGAATGATCTCGTCACTTCTTCTTCATCAGAAGTTAAAATCTTCGTCCTCCCAAGTGTTTTGATCGCAGATATCCAAACGCGTCTGGTGATGCTCCTCAGCACCCGGTTCACCCTCAAACCACAAACAAAAATTAAAAATACACAAATCGTCCCACAAATCACAAGCAGGGCATCCAATTTTGCTCGCACCGCAGTTACAAATGAACTGATGTAGTGATTGTGGAGACTGCAGCCTTGAACAGAATGCAAGGGGGTCAATACTTTTGCACAATACTGTAATCACAAGCTAATCATTTTTTTTCTATTTTAATACTTGTATCTAATAGACATTTGTAAAGCATTTCTATAAATATTTTCAACCGTGATAGTAGTATATAGTAGTTCTGCCCCTGCGTGTAAAAGTTTGTGAACCCCTGCCATCCAACAAACAGTAAGATGAATCAGCAGCTCTGCACCGGGTTTCACGCAATAGATATTTAACACATCATCCGTTTAACGTCTAGTCAGCGCCGATCTCGACTCACCGATCCGGGCGTCCTGTGGCGTTTATCAATCCTTTAACGCGGTTACGTTATATAGGCGTCCTGTCGCTGATCTGCTCTGTGCATCATCAGTCAACCCGAATCTCCATGGTAACAGCTCCGCCTGCGAAATCACGTGACTCGTCCTTCCCCGATAACAGCGGCGCGAGATAAGTCTGTTCGTGACTGAACGAGAAATCCCGCGATACTTTAGAGAAGGTAGAAATAATGAAGAGTTACTTGTTGGTGTTGTTGTTATTGTGTTGTGGTGTTTGTGGTGTGAATGAGAATGCAGTGTATGAACAAACAACAGAACTTTACGTTTTCAAAACCAAGCTCTTATAACTCAGCAGTTCTGAAGTATCGCGAGATCTCGTAATGAAGGCGGGCTAAGGCGCTCTCGTGGTTGCCATGACGACACCGGATCCCTGTAGAGCCTTTACCTGCGTTACTTCCCCAAACACAATGCTTGGAGTTACAAAACAGTAAATTAAAATAGTATTAACCAGTATCCGAAATATATATTT